>JAIPRL010006237.1:0-28336 GCA_025469235.1 Pemphigus obesinymphae
TTGTTGAGTCAGTAATAAGAGAATGAAATTTTTTCCAGTTTATGCAATTATGGGGGGGAGGTGGAGAAGAAGTAATCGGCGAGTCGGATATCTGTAGCAGAACGGGGTTATGATCCGATGATAATTCATTTAGACTGGAGGTAGAGATGGTGAGGTTTGGCAGCTTTACCAAGGCGATGTCGATGACGCCTGGGCGGTGGCCAGGGATAGTTGGGTAAAAGGTGGGGGTGTCAGGGGCTACGACTGTGAGGTCGTAGTTTAAGATGAAGTTGTAAAGGAACGAACCGGCGGGGTTTATGCAACAGCTGTTCCAGAGCGGGTGTTTTGCGTTCATGTCGCCTGCGACTATGAACCAATCACAACCGTTTATGAGTTTCCGGAGATCGTCTGCATTAAAGGCTAGACCTGGACGCTTGTAGACAGAAGAGATGCGGAGTGTATGATGATTTACGGAGATTTAGACTGTAGTGGATTTAATTGAGGTAGTAAGGTTTATTTCGCGGTGGATTATTCGGTTGTGTACGAGTATAGCAGTTCCGCCATATGATGGTTTTCCGGGACGTGCTTCGTTGTCTGTGCGGTATAAGTGATAATTTTTGAAATTAAGAGGGATTTTGGGGTTGAGTTTGGTTTCTCCGAGTAAGATAATATCTGCTCTAAGTTTGATAAGTAGTGCTTGTAGTTCGTTTGCTTTATTTATGATGCCATTGCAGTTCCAATGTGTAATAGAGAGATCAATATTCATTGTGGTTTGCTAGGATGGCTAGGAAGGATTTTATTGTTTGGAGCATAATTGTTTTCGGGTCGTTTTCGGATGAGAACGCCGTAAGAAGATCAGTGAGCAAGGTGATAATTTGAGAAATGTTGATTGGGTTTTGTTGAGGTATGCCGGGAGTGGTGTTTGATTGGATTGACTTTTTGGTTACGTTTGCGTAGCTGTTTTTTCCGTTTGTTAGTTGATGAGAGGGAGGGTTGGTGTTTTGAGGTACGGGTGGAGAGGTTTTCGATTTTGCGGGTGCTTGAGTTTCAAGAACGTGTTTGTAATACGGACAGCCTCGGAAGTTGGCCGTATGATCGCCACCACAATTACAGCATGACGGTTTTACTTCTTGGGGTTTGGGACATTCTTTAGCAGTGTGGTCGCCGCTGCATTTCACGCAACACGGAGGATGACCGCAGTTTCTTGAGCCGTGGCCGAAGCACTGGCATAGAAAACACTGGGCTGGGCCTGACTTTTTAAAAACCTCGACTCTGACAGAATAATAAAACTTCCCTTTGACTTCAAAAATCGTGGCAGCTTGTGGAGTTTTGGCTAAAATCACGAGGACTATGGGAATTGGTCGGGTGTTGGCTCCGAATCGTTTAACGTTTTTGACGTCGAATTCGCGGATTTCCAGTTCGGAGGTTATTTCATCATCTGTTATATCAGTTGGGAGGCCTCTGATGACCACTTTTAAGGTGCGATCTTCTGGGAGAGTGAAGGTCTCGAACGGGATTTTTTCATTGCGGAGGGCTGATTGAAGTTGTCTGAAGTGTTGTGGAGTGTTTACGTGGATGCGTACCATACAATTTTCTGCGATTTTGGCCGAGAAATCGTTTAGAGTGAGGTTTGCTACGTTAAGCAAGGTGGGGGCTGATTTACGCCAATCTGGAGCTTTTAGAATAAATGGTGGGATGTTTTATTTTGCTGATTGATTCGGGGCGGGGCTTTGGGCCCGAGAAGTATTTGGAGGGTCCTGTTCCATGTCTAGTGTAGAGGTTACGTCAGAAGATCTTGATGAGGAGGGTAAACGGGCAGAATCTGAGATTGAGTTGCTTTTTTGTGATACTGAGGAGTCGGATGTTGAGGTTAAGTTTGGTTGAATTTTCGTAGGAGGAATTCGTCCTTCTGTGTTTTTCGGGAGTTTGTTACGGGGAAGATTCCCATTTTTCATATTCCTTTTGCCATTACCCATGATGGGGTTGGTAAGGTTGTTGGGGGACCGGATATCCGCCGGTGTGGTACAGTGGGATTTTACGGCCTGTGGCGCGATGGAATGTAAAATACGTGGGGGCGTAGTTGGATGACCGCGCGAGTCTGCCCGGGTGGGTCTCGCTACGGCCGCGCGTGTGCTACTCACTATGGCCAGAGGCCTGCTGTGTAAACGGCGATTTGTGTTGGCGACTGCAGAGTAATCATCCGAAGGACGGCACGTTATCCCGACTGCGCGGTTAGTCGACGTATTAGTACGGAGAGAGTGCAGCGGAGCGATCGTGGACGGTGTACGTGCGTTCGATACGGCAGATATCTGGTTAGGAAAAGAAACATCTTTTGTTTTTAGTACTATGTCTGCTTTACCTGAACAAATGGAAACGGGGCAACCCGATTCCGCTACTGCGCACCCTCCATCAAAATCCTCGAAGTTTCGTCAGAAGCCTAAAGCTTCTAACTCTCGTGGAAGACGCGATGACGCTTTCCGTTTGAAAATCGGAAAGAAGGTCGAAACAGATTTTCGGAACCAGAGAAACGCCAAATTCACTTCTAATTTACCATCTGATCTTACTTCCTTGAATCTTCGCACGCCAATTGCCTTCTCCCAACGCCCAGTTACTACCGTTGTTAAACGCCTACCATTCACTACCATTGGTATCGGGTTAGCAGTGTCTGAAATCTATTATAGATTTGTTGAGATGTTTCGCGCTTCACGCTGTTCACTCTATTCACTACTGCGAGTGTCATTATGTCAACTCGATCTGCAACATCAAGTCTCAACGGATGGTGGATGTTCTACTTATCCGTATGACTCGTTGTTTTTCGATGTTCCGGGAGATCGGAAGAATTTGACCAAGACCCATCCAGATAACTTCAAGGTTCTCGTTTACATCATAGAGACTTTTGGAAAATTCAAAGCCAACGGCAGTGACTTTGTTACTGTAATCCCCGAAGAACTGTGGGATGATCCGTTCTTCCTACGCTATTCCAACCTTGAACGCGTCGTCAGACGCCTATCTGTGACGGACCGAAATGATGCGTTGTACCGTCAGCGGTACTTTTCAACCAACCCGTTACCTGGTGCAGTGATTGATGAAGAAGACTGGGTTCTTATGAATCCTGAAGACTTCTGGCCACATGGCTTTACTGTCCAAGACCTTAGACAGGACTTCGTGAATGTAACTAGGATGTTGGAAGGAATGAAGACCAAATTTGATCAGACAGTAGATAGACTCACGTTCGCTGGAATTGGTAAAAGCGCAGCTCTACTATCTGTGCGAAATCCTGAAATAAGGATACATTATACCAAGGCTGAGTTTGATATGGACGAACCAATCAGTCCAGTAACACCTCCAGTTTTACGTGGGAATCGGAACGCTCGTAATAAGCGTCCCCGAGTGGAATCTACGCCTGTGCGTGGCGATGGCCAATTCTCTGATACCGAGTATGAACCGAGACCTACAGTAGTTCCAGAAATGTTCTGGTACTCCTCAGAACCACTCCAAGAGGTCGAAGCATCGCTTGGTATTCTAGCATTATGCGGCGTGACCAGCGAAAGGCAGGGCCACAAAACAGTAAACACCCACTATATACGCTGACACCCGTACCAGCGAGTAAACGACTCCAACGGCCAATCAGAACAGCCGAAAATCACTCTTTACGGTAACTACCGTACCAAAGAGTGAACGTACTTAAAGGCCAATGGGAACACGAGAAAACGGGAAAAACCCATAAAACCACGACAACCAATGACAGGCCGAGAAAAACACCTGTCAAAAGGTTAAGTAACGGCACACGGACCGACACCGGTCACTCAGCTTTCTTCCACTGTCCTAGTACACAATACAAGGACAATAGGAAGAAAGCTATCACCGGACCACCTACCATCAGCAAACCAGCCAACTACCGTCAACAAGCCAAGCAGCACTACCGACAACAAACCAAGCAGCGACACCGGGGAACCGACCCACTACCGTCAACAAGCCAAGCAGCAGTACCGGCGAACGTGCGGCCAATTCAGCCACCTACCGTCAACCGGCCAAGCAGCTCAGTCACTGCCGACGAACCACCGATTACTGACGCCCCGGTCTCCTATCAACACCCAACATCGTCCTGACGTCCACCTGAACCTTACCGTTCAATCTCTTTTTGGGAATAGGCTGGGCGCAGGACATAAGTGTGTCTCTGCCGATAGGGAACCGGGACATAAGTGTGTCTCCGGTGGGGCCTCCGTAGGACAAGTCCCCATCAGCTTGCACCAAGGCACGCTCCTTTACGTGATTCTCGTGCAAAGAGACTACTCTTGGACGGCATAATTGTACGTCGCCGTGCGACCTAATAACACATTTGTATTTGTTACCTATTTTTGAATAAAGACACTTTTAGCTTACGGGTTACTCGTAGATTACTAGTTCACCCGCAACATCATACATTTTGTAATAGTGATATAAAAAAACTGTACAGTAGAAGGTGGTTTTATTTTTGAATTATTTAAAGATATTTATTTCAAAATTAGAAATATTTTTGTTTAATATTTAGGCATAAGTATACATGACAAAAAAATGAATAGTCTTTGACAGAAATACTATTTGAAAACAAACTTCAAGATAGGTTATGAGGTTGTAAAATATAATATTAATATTTATATTTAATAATTTTTTTTTTATATTATTATACCTATTTATATAGGTATAATATACCTAATATTTATATTATTAAAATTTAACCTACTTTTTACCAAATAATATTTGTATGCGTAAATACTTCTCTATTAATTATTTAGACAAGTTAAATTGTTCAACTTTAACTAAGCGTTGAGTAAAATGTTTTCCTTTTTTTCAGTTAATCAAAAATAAAAGTAACTTTTATAATTTAACTTTCTCTTACTGAAAGAAGTTAATATACCTAATTAATTATCTAACTTGTCCAGTCTTTCACAATACGGCATCATAATACGTATATAATATATTTATACGGTTTAAATTTTACTTTTATTCATATAGCAGTAAATTTAGTAATTTCCATCGTTTGAGTTAAAATCATGAATGTTGTTGATGACTCGATTCCCCCTACACGCCTATATAATAATCATCTATCATGTTAGTTTAGCAGTTCTTCGTTCAATATTGAAAGTCCCCCTGAAAATGAGGTTGGTTTTGGGGTCCCATAGGGATGATCTGTGGGGTCAACGACGTTCCGTATGCGGTGTCGTCGATGGTCAAATCAGACTTGGACTCCCATTCGGAGTCCAGTCCCAGTTCTCGGTAATCTTGGCGCAACGTTTCAATATCTTCGCGGGCCTCTTGGAATTCGGACATTTCCATGCCCTCGCCCTTATACCAGTGGACGAACGCCTGTTTACGGAACATCAGATCGAACTTGACGCACAGTCTGCTCCACGCGGCCTCTATGGCCGTCGTGTTGGACATCATGCACACGGCCCGACGGCCGCCGGCCAGCTCATCGTTGCCAGACACGGCGGACACGGGCGGACGGCAGTTTATGCCCACCTTGAACCCGGTCGGACACCAGTCGACGAATTTCAGGCTCTTGGACAGCCGGATGTGCGATATGGCGTAATTGATGTCCTTCGGTACGATGTCGCCCCGATACAGCATGCAGCACGCGATGTACTTACCGGCGGCCTGGGCTTTGTCGTCCAGCTTGAACAGCTGGTTGCTGGACTCGAAACACGAGGCCGTTATGTCCATGGCAGACGGTGACTCGTGCGCGGTCCGCTGGACCGACGAGAATGGCGCGTACGCGAGCAGCGGAAAGTGGACCCGCGGGAACGGCACGAGGTTCGTCTGGAACTCGTTGATGTCCACGTTCAGGGCGCCCGGGAACCGCAGCGACGCCGTGATGGACGACACCACCTGGCTGATGATCCGGTTCAGGTTGGCGTACAACGGCCGTTCCACGTCCAGTTTGCTGTAGCTGATGTCGTAGATGGCCTCGTTGTCCACCATGAACGCGCAGTCGGTCGTGCTCAGGGTCTTGTGCGACACCAGTATCGAATTGTACGGTTCCACCACGGTGGTGGAAACCCGCGGCGCCGGGTACACCAGCACTTCCAGGTTGCTCTTCTTGGCGTACTCTTGACGCAGGTACTCGGACACGGCGGCGGTCAGCCCGGAACCCGTGCCCCCGCCCATCGAATGGAACACAATGAACCCCTGAATGCCGTTGCTGGACTCGGCGAACAGCCGGACGCCTTCCATCACCTTTTCCACGTACGGCCGGCCCTCCGAGTGGTATCCTCGCGCGTAATTGTTCGCCGCGTCCTCTCTCCCCGATATCAGCTGGTCCGGGTGGTACAGTTTCCGTTCCGGGCCCAACCGGATCTGGTCGATGACCGTCGGCTCCAGGTCTACCATTACCGTGCGCGGTATGTACTTGCCCGCCACCGTCTCCTTGTAGAACGTCGAGTTGTCCGCCTGGCACAGGCTGTCCACCGCCTCATCCGTGACGTTTCCGTCACTACCGATCCCGTGCTCCACGCCGTATAGATTCCACACCGAGTTGCCCATCTGCACGCCAGCCTGTCCCACGTGCACGGTGATCACTTGACGTTTCCTGTCCATTATGCGCGTGTTTTAAATGGTGTGCACTGTGTTCACTGTGTTATCGTTTCCTATCCGCGATCACAATATCAACCGGCAGAACGTTCTTTTCCGACGTCGTATAGTTGTCGGTACAAAGTTAAAATTTTTACAGTTAAAAAGTGTCGGTTGCTCAAATATTTCAAAATTCACATTAAAAATTTTATTCATTCGAAATTTTCACCGTTCTGCGTTGGGCTTCCTATCACTGCTTTTGGGAGGCCGTAAGTATTGATTTCAATGCCAATACAAATCCCTTGGAAACCATTGTTTTCGATAAGAGTTCCGGCCAATTGTATATATTAATTCACCTGTTACTCGGTGAAATGTGTTTAATTGTTTAAAATAATTATGTAGATAGTTATAATAATAATGTATTTTTTTATTTTAGTTATTTCAATATATTATTTAGCAAATATTTTATCATTTTGTCGAAAACATGAATTACAGTAGGCAAATAAAAATATAAAACACATATATACTGGCCTAATGGTGTACTGCTCCAGAAGTTTTCCCAAAACGAAATTACAGTGACATCGAGGTTTAAAAAATAAAATCAAAATAAAAAACGACAAATTACTAAATTTGTCATAAAAACATGTAATGACCCCATATTCCAACTTTGATCAGAAATCTTATAATTTTTTGACAAAATAATGTTTCTTCTATTGTTTTTAGTTATGTATCTATACTGCCTATGCATTATATTCTATACTATAGGGACTTTTAGGACATTACATACATATTATAAAGACCAAATTAACTACAAGTCAAAAATCATTAAGGACATTCAGTTCAGGAACTATGCTGAAAGGTACTTATTTTTAAATAGGTATTTTAAATATAATGCAGTAATAACAAGTTTAGAAAAATACACTCTTCGATCCAAAGTATTCACTTGAGATTTCCTGGTTTCTATAAGTTATAAAGTGGTAATCAATTGTGAATAATAATCTATTTTCAAAACAATAGTAACTATGGCAACTATTATTTGAAAACTATGGGAATATAAATATAAAGATTCTAAACTAAGTATAACTCACGAATTAAGATTGACTTCATTAAGTCGAAGTTATTGTCTAAATAAACCAAAAAAAAAAACACATATCTTAGACCTGTTGTGTCGTATGTGTGCTGTACCTAGACAACAATAGTAGAAGGTGAGAATATACTATGCATCATTAGAGAGAACACTTTTAAGGAAAATTTATGGATCCATCTATAACTCTAACACTCAGGTTTGGGAAAGGAAGACAAATGAGCAGCTGAAATATATGTATAAAAAATAAAGTATAGTTCAATTTATAAAAAGTGTTTGAATAGAGTGGGCAAGCCACACCTGGAGAATCAACAAAAGTAAAGCTAAAATAGTACTCGTGAACAACATAAAATAGATAAAGACACCGTGGTCGCTCGAAGCAATGGTGGTTAGATGTAGTTAAGAGAGATATGGTGGATTTGAGACGAATTGGTATAAAGACATAGATCATTCATATAACAGGCAAGAGTGGAGGAATATAGTATTGGCAATTTATAACCTAGATGGTTTGTAATCATAGACATATAAATATAAGAACTTCGATTAGAGCACGAATGTATATGGAGGACTGTGAATGCTTATACCATTAATACACATATATTTCTTTAAGAATGACTAGCTTTCTATTTGACCAAATTCACAAACTATTGTATTAGTTCACATAAAATATAATATATGTACATTATTTTTGAATTTTTGTACAAATAAAGTCATTTTTACTAGGATGAATCATATTTTATCTCAAATAATAAGTTATTATTTGTGTAGACCGTGTAATTGTTGAAATATTGGATAACAATATTGCTATGACTAGAAACATGGTAGTAAGTAGCACTACATTCCCACAAAAGAGTATACACAAACAAACTTGGGTATCCATGTACCATGGTATTCCCATCAGGACAGATAAAGAACCAAATAGACCATGTTTTAGTCGATAGACGGTCAAGAAGTGCATCATGGATGTGCGGAGCATTAGAGGTACCAGTGCAACGTCAGGCCATTTTATTGTAAGAGTAAAAGTCAAATTACAATTGTCAGTGGAATAGCAAAGAAAGAATATATCTACCAAAAGGCCTAAGAAACCTAAAGACAGTACAAGAATAAATTAAATGAAATCTTCCAACTAATGAGGGGAACAAGCAACGTAGATGATCTATATACGAGATGTATTTCTATTATTTGTCAATTTCAAGCAAGCGTATGACTCCATAAATCAATGTAGACTATGGAAAGCAATGGTTCAACTTGGAATATCTACAAAACTTGTGAGATTGATAAGGGCGTGAGTACAACAATCTAAGTGTAAAGTTAGGTTAACGGGGTACTGTCTGAAGATTTCTCAGTGGAGACAGAATTAAGGCAGGGAAACGCTCTGTCCCCTACATTATTTAATTTATCTCTAGAGTCAGTAGTGAGAGAAGTACTTAAGGATACCACGGGGCTAAGTATAACAGAAGGACGTCACATCACATGAGCAGCATACGCGGACGACATAATAATTATAGGAAAAACCGAAGAAGATGTAATACGGACGGCTGAAAAGTTAATAAGTAATGGTAATGATATTGGATTACAAGTCAACAAAAAAAAAAAAACAAAATACTTAATAATATCTCGACAAAATCATAAACAGGATTCGCTAGTAGAAGGAGACCAATACCTTTGAAAGGGTATCCAACTTTAAATGCCTTGAAGTAGATATTAATCAACAAGCAAATAGCCACGAAGAAATCTATAGAAGAATAACGGCGGGAAATAAATGTGTTTTTGCGCTGGCACCATTGTTTAAATTAAAGCTACTAATAAAGTGCTTATTAGGCCCATAGTGCTGTATGGTTGTGGAGCGTGGGCATCGACGAAGTCAGGTGAAAAAAAATTGTTAGTATTCGAAAGGAAAGTCTTACGTAGAATATTTGGGCTCAAAAGAAATGAGGAAGAGAATACGTATGAACGAAGAACAAACGTAGAGTTGGTAACATTATTCAATGAACCAAACATAGTGGCAACCCTTTAAAGCAGACGGATAAGCTTGGCAGGTCATGTATGGAGAGCGGAGAGCAAAAAAATACATGAAATAACGAGATGGAAGCTAGACAAGAAACAACCGAGAGGACGACCAAGACAACGGTGGACTGAGAAGACCAGAGAAGACCTCGAGTTTATGAGAATAAGAGACAGAAAACAAATGGCTAAAGACAGGGCGATTTGGAGAGGCATAGTGGAAGCAGCAATGGACCTACAAGGCTGAAATAAGTCTAGAAAAAAAACAAACTGTGAAAACTGAATACAATGATAATCGAGAAAAAAAATTATGAAGCGATAAAAATATCCTTTGCAGATAGAGCGCTTGCGTGCATAAAGATGGCTCAATGTGGACATTTCATCGACACTAATTTTGTTCTCATTCGCAGTTCTTTATAAACGTACGTGGCTTAAACTTTTAGAAATAAACTAAAAGTAGTTGTTGAGTAAAAGAGACAGATAGAAACAAGGGGGGTTCATAGAGGATAAACCTTATTTTATTTAAAATTAAATTTTCATAAATAACAATCTAGTCTTGGTATTACAAAAACATGATACAAATATGATTAAAAAATATAAATTATGTGATGAAACCTTTGGATAAATAAATGCATATAATAATTCTTCCATGATATCCCCTAATAGTTTCTATTCATCGGCAAAGAATACTGTATTTTGAGTTACCAATCCCAAACGTTTTTCTCAACCATGGAAACGTGCTTTAAGAATAAAGATTTTTTAATTTTCGATAAAGAATTCATAGTGCAGTGATTCTAGATTCTAGTTACGATGATATAGCCCCATAATTTTCATGAATGAAATCTTAGGTAGCTGATAGGTAACAAATATGTGAGCATTTTTGATGAGGAACGTTCCGAACGCCCGAAAACCGCCAGTACTGATGAAATAGTTGATTACGTACATGAAATCGTAATGGATGATTGCCAATTGGGTATATCTGAGATAGCTAAGGCCCGGTACACACTATCGACTACTCAATTTTTAGTGTTCAACACATATTATTAACTAAAATAACTATTATTTTCAAAATTCAAACACAGTTACAATTTGTCTTACAGACAATTATAACCGTAGTAGTGATACGGAAATATGGGAAATTCAGAATACAATATTATATTTTTGATTAGTGGTTACTCTGTCAACTATACCCATTCCCAGCGTCACTATTCAGATGTAACACCACCTCTATGTTACTTTATGGTATGAACCTATTATTCTGTGGTATAAACAACGATAAAACCGCATCCGAAAACATGGCGACTGATTTTATCGCCGTCCTATGCTACTCGTATAAATACCTATCGGTGACTATTCTGATTATTTTATTTTGACGTAATAAACGTTAAAATATAAGACGCGATGGAACGGAGAAGTACTATAGTAGCATATATTAGATGTTGATAATGGCCGCATGGAACAGGCTGTGCGTCAAGTTCGATCTAATGTTTTGTAAACGGACGGTCGTCCACTACTACGAAAGGGAGCGCATAAACAAGTCTTAATTTCTACAGGCTCGTGAGGACATTGAAAAGTTGCGTAAATATAAATATAATTTATAAAAAATAAAAAGAATTACAGGACAAATATTAATTGAAAATTAGGATTATGAAAACTGTGATAGCGGGGATGAGATTGAAGGTATTGAAAATGATTTTGTTTTGGAAACAGAGAATATAATTGAGGTATATTTAGATAGTAGAAATACAAATGAAGAAAAACAAAATTACACTTATAAAGATGTAGATATAGAGCATATATAGGAGGATAAAAGTAGTTAGAATAGTAAGATTGGAGAAATAAAAATTAATGAACTGAAGTATTTAGTGAAATCTAAAAAAGCCTACATAAACAAATCCATTTTTTTGCTTTTCTCTTGGTTTTATGTTTTATAATATATAAAATGTTATTTTGATACATGAGCAATAAAATCATGATCTCAATGACATATCTATTATCTAATGTTTATTATGTTTTTATTTTGTTATTTATGATAATAATATGTTGTTCCATAATACCTATTTTGAAATAAATGTTATCATGAAAAGGAAAACCATGATCTTAATAATATATATGTATTTATTATTGATTTTTCAATATTATTAAATAAACAATTTATAATTTATTGATAAATTGCATAATGTAAATAATATTATAAATGTTAAAATATACAATTAAATGAAAAACACAAAATAAAAATTCAATATTAATTTGAATATTTTTATTTTATTTTTATTTTACAAGAAAACTAATAAATTATGTAAATAAAAAAAAATTTTATATTTAAAAATTGTATATTGAATTAATATAAACAAATATATGAATAATATATTGTATATAAAATTTTCAAACATAATAAATATATATACATTATATATTAGCCCCATGCCCCCATACAACATTATCGATAAATGACGTCATCTGTTCTATAAAAGGGAATGTATACGCGCCGAACGACTCAGTAGTTGTTTAACACTGAAGATGAGAACATTGTTTTCGAAATACGTATTTGTTAAATAAAAACAAATCCTTTTTGTAGAAACTGGGTATTTATTTATATTTATAAATAATTCTACAAGTAACTCAACACCAAAATATAAAAAAAAAAAAATAAATAAATAAATAAAAAAAAAAAAAGCTTATATGTCAATAAATAGTTTGGTATAGTTTAAACTTAAAAAAAAAAGATACCTTCAAATTAAAAATAGAAATGTAAAAATAAAGTAAACTAGCCCCGGTCTCCCCTACTGCCAAATTTAATTTTGGGATAATATTAATTTTAAACTTGTTTCGTAATTTTACTTATGATGAAAATATAATAATAGAAGAAAAGTTTATCTTTCTTTTGATATATTAATCAGATTTTAGTTATTTCTACAACACTATATAAAATATATATTATGAACACTATTTATGGTAACCATACAATTGGTCATTTTCTAATATATAAAAAATTTGCGTGTTATTTTCGGTAAAAAAATTAGGTTTTTTGTCATGTTTTTGAAAACTACTTAGATAATAAAAGTGACCTTTATCAAGTACCAACTTAAACGAATTTCCTATTAAAAACCTCTATACCAGAAAAATCTTGTTTTGCTACTTCTACCCCAAAAAAAATAAACATCATTGTAGAACCAATATGAGTACATTTATCATTACCTCATAATCTAAAATTAACGTATTGGTTTTACAAATTACAAATGTGAAATAATATAATATATTAGTTATTATATTCTGTAATAATTAACTATGATATTTTTCGAATTTAATATAATTAAAATAATTAAAGTGAACCATCATAAAATTTAGTAAACGTTTTAATTTATTAATAATTTATAAATTTAGTTTAATAATTAATTAATTGATAATTTAAAATTAAAAAGTGGAAAATGATTTAAATTGATTTTTTTCTACACAGAACATATTATTATCAAAATACTGACACGCGACATTATATTTTTTAATTTTTTATAACTTCAGCAATATAATTATATGTTATACACATGTACCATAAAATTTTATTTTTATTTAAACGATGTGTAATAAATACATATTATGTTTAACCGATGAACAATTCTTACCATAACAATTTTTTTTAAAAATACAACAATTATACTTACTTTTTATTTTTTCGACTCTTGGAATCATTTTATATTTATAGATTAAATCTTGTGAAAGCACAAGTGGAAACATTCAATTATTATTAGTTATACTTAGAATGCAGAGTCATTCAATAACAATAATTCTGTTAAATTTTTGGTTAACATTGAAGATTAATCATTTAATGTGTTAAATAGTTGGTCAGTTAAACATATACCTATATCTTTTACATTAAAAAAATACCTATGTAAAGAAGTCAGAGAGTTGGAACCTAACCGAAAAGTACCTGTTTTTTTTAATATACACTTTTTACAGTATAGCCTTAAAAATTAAAACTGTTACATACTCTCCTGTAGTATGTGAACGAATGTCATAGGCAAAATTATGTAGGATATTAACAATAACAAAAAAAACCTTTTTTTGAAGCCCGGCGTTTAACATTTTAAACAAGTAAAAAAATTAATAATTTTGAAAAAGTAGTGATTTTCTAGTTTTTACTATAACTCGAAAATAAGTATGAACGGCCTCCAATTTCGAAAACACTATACCAAACTTAGGTCAAAATGCAAATGGTTAAAAAAAAAACAATAATTGCTCTAGTATACTAAACTGCATTTATACTAAGGGCTATGAGTGCATTTAATTAAAAAGGAAACCAATTTTAATTATTAGTGGATTTAAATTTGGATTTCAAAAATACCTTGCTAATGACTTAAATAGATAGCAAGCACAAAAAAAAAAAAAAAAATGTACTGCTTATTTAAAAAATATGGTTGTTAATCACTGATATATTGGTTATTTATTTTATAAACTACAACCCCCCAAAGTTTTGTAAATTAACATGATAAAGATAAGAAATATGGTACCAATGTTGCCAACCAACGTCACTTATATCGCTTTACCAATTAAAAATAATGAAATACGAATTTATTTTAATTTTGTCAAAATACTCATTTATCGTTCCATATAATAATTAAAAAACACAGTGTATAATGACATAAGATAAATAAATAATACAAATAAATTCCGATACTAAAAATTAAAATAACGATTTCAGATTATCGATTTCTATTTTAAGACAATCCATATATAAAATGTTTTACTACCTGATACAAAATTCAGATATTGGTATATATTAAAATTTTTAATTGTAGTGAGAGAGGTTCGCACCGTTCTTACACCACACCAACCACCACCAACCAACCACTTTATTTTCTTTTTCTAAATATCTTAAAACCCATCCTTTTCTTTTAATATTTTAAAATAGAAGGATCCGCTCCAAACCAACAGGCAATGACCAAGGAGATTCCACGAGTTTATAGGGGTAACCCCTGCTAAACAGCGTGATCCGCGTGCCGTCAATATCTGGCGTACCCAACAAAATCGCGTATAGAGACCAAGGCCATCTAAGCCTTCACCATGCTCTGCCCGGGCAGAGATCCCACCCCCGACGAGCAGATATGACGCGTCTCATGTAAAAATGAATGAATCTAACCCTATTGATTCATCCATTTTTTCATCCCGAATATCGTACCGAGAGTAGATCAAGAGAGAAACATTCACCCCATCGGCTCCAGCACTGATTGAGACAGGTCTACATAGAGATTATCACCGATAACAAAGCTTTGGAAAAAGACCTACTTCCAGAGTACATGGATTACTATTCTACAAATATGCTGTGGATTAGAGCCACGACTTTCAAACAGAAAAACTCTCAACCTCTCACACAGCCTGAAAAAGCACTTCTGACTTTGACGGAACACACTGCATTCAACGTACCAGAGTCCATCTTATTACAAGTCAGGCAATGGGGCAATATAGTTTCTAAAATCAAGCAACATTTGTATCCCTGTTTCCCACCCCTACCCACATCAGTAATTCAGGGTTTTGGAGGAAACTACGGAACATTAGATGCTCCCGGTTCACAAGTAGATGACACCATCCAACACCTATACAAGGAAATCTCATGCTTAGATGTCACCTCTGAAGCAGTTTGCGCTTCCATCAGCGATCTTCCTCCAGACATGTACAACTAAGGTATCACATTTTGTTTTCAGCCAAATGCTAATTTATTAGAATTTAGTCTCCTTGGTAAAATCCTTGGTACATTTCACGTAGAAATGAACTAAAAACTATGACCGAAGATAGTTCAATAACACCAGACGTGTTCCCATCAAATGCAGTTAATACAGGATTCAACCTCCAGTTTTTAATTATGATATCTGACGTTCTATCGGACGTTACTACCTTCAAGAATACATCAATTGTATTCCCCACCTTGAGTGAAGTAGTTTGAGTGAAGTCGCAGCTTGTTATTTCAAGACAAGTGATCCATCAGAATGAATCATGCCTGTTAGGAGGAGAACAGTTCATCTCCTCCATAGCATAAGAAAATATCCGTGCTCGGAGCAAGAATCCAGGAGCTGGTATAGTGATTTCATGAATTGCTTTTTAAATTATAACAAATTCAAAATATATGTACCTTTGTGAATATTTTTTTCATTCGCTGAGATTATATTATGTGTGTGTGTGTGGGCAAATCAAATACTTTAATTTACGTTAGAGCACGTACAATCCCGAGTATGTATCGTATGTCTGTATACGAAAAACGATTTTATTATTATTATTTAAATAGACATAATACATTATGAAAAGTATCGCATATCCGGTACATCACACGTACAGATCGAAAGGATTATCTCTATATAGTATAATTAGGTTTTCGAGTACGTGGAACGGCATTCTGCATGGGGTGCGATTTCCAAAGGGTGTGGCAAAAAGATCGCCTGGATGTTTAATGTCAATGGGAAAGAAAACTCGTACAAGTGACTATTCAAAATTAATAATTACATAATTAATATGTATACATATTAATTTTTTTTTTTATATTCTTGCTTTACTCTTTTGAGATTATATTTATAACAGTTAATAGATTAGTGTTTGACAATAGTATAAAATAACATTATAATTTATTAAAAATAAATTATTACTAATTTTAACGAGTTAACAAATTTATTTGCAATTATTCAAAATTCAGGTAATCAGTATTGTCTTCAAAGAAACCCAAGAATTCATAATAATAGTAATATTATTTCTTTTGAATTTTCAGACTCTACTATTATTATAACAGGGTGCTTACTACAAAAAAATATATCACTAAAATATAATTACAATATATCAGCATTTTATTTTCTGGTATTTTGTTCATTTTTATTATTTAATACAATATTACTACCTCAGAAATATTTTTAAACAAATTAAAATAATAGTAGGTACTAATAATCAAGACTGGACATCAAGGAGTAAAAGTTAAAATTAAGTTTCAACTGAAAAAGTTACTTTTTCAAAAAACTTAACATGTTAACTTCATTTATACTTTATACAAAATAATCTAAATTAAGTTGAATTTTGTTCGAAGAACAATGCAAAATTTTATGCATGATTATATTTTTACTTTTTATTATAGGACATTTTACTAATAAAATTCTACTATTTAAATATATTATTGTTTAGATTTTATATACGAGTAAATAGGATTATAAGAAAACTATAGTATTATTGTGATTGGTAGCTCTCATTATCTTTGTATGAATCTGATATCATGTAATATTGTTGTTTTGGGAAATTCACAATCATGATAAACCAAGGTTAAGACGGGTACACGAGGATATGAGATAAATTGTAGTAAATGAGCCACAGGCCAGTTTAGTTTACCCGTCGAAACTGTCAATTATTTCGTGGTGATCTATATTTTATTAAATTTAGGTATCTATCCAATGTTTAATACATGTTGTGTACGGTTAACCGAATTTTTAGAAAGTTTTGTTGTTACCTACCCGATCGTTTCTAATAAATAAAGTACCTACTCCAAATAATGTTTCATGTGGTTCATTTTCCGGTAGCAAATCGTATATAAAAAAAAAAAAGATAATAACTAACGAAAAAACCATAATAAGTACCTATTAATATTTAAAATTCATTGTGTCCATTTTTTTCACTTAAAATCTTATATAATAATATATTACCTCGAATCATAAATGTAAACAAAACGTACATTTTAAATGCATTTTTTTTTTCAGAAATTTTCGAACCCTATACATGCATTTTTCTCAAACCGCATTTGACAGATATAATCTGAATAATATTATGTACCTATACTCGCTGAACAGCTATTATAATATATAGGTTATTTTGTCATCGTAACTCGACAGATTTGCATTAACCTTTACCCGGTTGATATATTGAACGGAGCACGAAACACCGTATAGAAGGTAGATAGATAGATAGGTAGGTACATTATAATATTATATACAGCGTGATTCACGCGCGACCTTTGCCACCGCGAGACAACCATCCGCTCCAAAACTGTACAGGCACACAACGCGCCACAAGCGCGAGTTTCACTCGACCCCGTGGGGGATCAGAGTGCGATATTGCTGTACGTACAACATTGTACACCGCCTTATCCGACATATATATATAAGTCGGCTCCCGACTTCGTAACACGTATTCGATATCGTAATGTCACGTTTACGTATGTAAATATACACAAACTGGCGAACGAGATGTATAGGTACGAATATACACGCTGTAAAGTAAAATATCCAGACACTCTATTCTCAAAAGGGGTCTACTATTCTCAAAATCAGATTCGATACAATCTGATTGTCGAAAAAAATTATTCAATTGTCACCGTTCGATCAATCGTATTCTCAAACTTCTATCGAATCCTGACAAATCGAATAAATTGCTTTCGGCATGGTTTTCGATTGTCGAACTAAATAATTGTTTTTTCCGTGACATTTTCAATTGTTATCAAATTTTATAGAGTTTAATCACTTATTATTGAATGTTATCACTAATGACAATAATATAAATGAAATACTTATAAGTATCAAGTAATAATTACTTATTATATTAAGTACGAAAATGTTTAAATTTTAATTATATTAAAAGTATAGTGATATATGAATATTAAATAATGAGTTCCATAATGAAGAGCGAGAAAAAAAACCTAAAAAACAACGAAAAGTGTATATTTTATAAAAATCTATCTTACGTACCTAGGTAGTTTAATTTTAAATAGTGCATATTATTAGAGTTTTATACATTGATTAATTATATTAAAAATGATTAGGTATTTCAAAAAGATTGAATATAGTTATTTCTACTAATAGTAGCTAATTTTTAAAAGTAATCTGAAACTAATTTCCCTTTAAAATATTACTTTTATTTTGAACAGATTTCGGGCATTATGCTATTTATTAAAAATATATATATTCTCTTCATAGTTTCTTAGGTATAAGGAATCCACAAAATTAATAACTATACTAACTATATATACTATACATAGGTAACATGGGGAAAAAATGGTTTTTTCAAATTTTTAAAAACGTTTAGCATGTAGGTAACTTTGAAACTAAGATAATATAATGAACAATATTTATTTATTTAAAACTATTTACCGCATCATATTTATTAAGTTCAAGCAATAATCACTGAAAAACGTATTATGTTTATGATATTTTTTAAAATGTCATATTTTTTTATCCTATTTATTATTTTCATAGTATAAAAAAAAAGTCCTCGAAGAGGGGAGGCCGATCGTCATTAAAATCATTTCTCTTAAAGTTAAATAGGTACTATAATTATATAATTGAATAACTGTAGGTAGGTAATAAGTACTTACCAATAAATGGGTCTTGTTGTTGCAAAACTCGCCTTGGTTCGTTTTGAACATTCATAATATAATATATTTCAATATCATTTAGTTGATTATACATATAATCATCTAAACCGTCATTAAACGCCATAATTATAATGTCATAATGAATTTATAATAATATTAAAATAATAATACCTAAATAGTAATTAGGTAATAAAATTGATACAGACGAGTGTCGAAAACCGTTTTCGATAGGTAATTCACTGTTGTTGTAAATTATCGAATACTACTATCGAACTAGCAGTCGAAAACGGTTTGAGAATAGCATTTCCAATGGAAATCGAAACTGAAGATATTTTCGATTGATTCTTGATCGAAAACTGTTTTCGATACCTTTGAGAATAGGCATACAAAGCTGTGTAGCACACCGGGCGAGAATTCCGTCAATATTAAAATAATAATAGAAAATAGAAAACTGTTTGTTTAATTAATAATACGCACTTAATCGTGAAAAACGTGCTACTAATAATCGCCAAATTATAACTACTGCCTGTCAAACGTAAGGGCTGTGGAAGACATGAGTATTATTGTGGGACGAAAAACTAAAAATATCGATAACCCGAATTCGATAATAGCCAAAAAAAAAAAAATATATATATGGAAGTTTTGCCTCCCGATTATGGGAAAAACGATAAAAAATTTTTTTTTTAAAATCTAGGTCGCACATTATAGCTATAAAAATCGGTAAATTTTTCCCATTTTCAATTTTTTATAAATATACATATTAAACATATGTAGGTGAAAACCTGGATAAGATAAGTCGTGAGGTAAGATAGGAAGAGTTAATAGTTAATAAATCATCATTATCGGTTTAATTTTTAATTTTTCCGATGATGTATTTGATATTGATGATACTACCATTTAGCTTTGTTCGTTTTGATAAATAGTGTACACTTTTTTACACGAAGTGTACACCAAAGTGTTTGTTTTGAAATAGTGTAGTCGTAAATGGTAGGTATTTGTTTTAAAAAAGTGTTATATCTGCAGTGTACACTTTTTTCACACCGAACGTACAGTAGGAGTCATACCTATAATTTTCGGTGTTGGACGTTATCATATTTGTTATCAGTTAATAGTTGATTAAAGTGTCAAATAAATGTCAAATAACAACAACTTTGTAACAACAATGTTGCGTGTATAACCGTTCTTTTATCACAGAATAAAATAATTCTGTGCTTTCATCTGTTGTTTAAAGTTTTAGTCATTTGTGTCTTATAATTTAATCGTCGTTTTAATTAAATTTCATCGTCCGAAAAATCACAAAACTCAATGACCATCCTATCCATTATTTTTATTATATTATTATATAAATTATGATCAATATTTTACTATCAACAGAAATAATCATCCGTTGATTAATCTACACCAAAAACGTTTGTTTTGAAATACTACACCTAATCACATCCTTTACACTTGACCCAAACACTACACCAATTAGTCTACACTTTTTTTTCAAAACGAACAAAGCTATTATATAAGGTTTAATTTTAATAAATTATTAATATGATAATACAGTAATCACGTTTTTTCGAATTTACACATTTACTATGTAATTTTATAAAAAGATTGTCGAAGTGTAAAGTAAGTAAAAATTTGTCCAACATTTATTATTATAGTAAATTTTGTAAGGATTACGTAAATATGATTAATTTTCTACTGTCTGTTTATTATGAACAAGTATTTAACTTTAAATAATGATGTATCATTTGAATTAAGACGGGAAATTAATTTTCAGGTAAGATGAAGTGTCCCATCTTACCTATAATGTTCTTTTTACCTATGAACTATTTGTTTGAGTAAAAAATATTATATTTTACATCACCTATTATTATTATTATTATCAAATACAAATAAATAGATACGTTTTATAATAATATATGCACACTTCAATTGTTAAGATTTGTATACGGTTAGGTATACAGACTTTTAAGAAATATATAATATTTATACTATACCAAATATTAGATATGTAGTTATTGTTAAATTTAATACTTAACATGATATTAAGACTAATATTTTATAATAGCATAAATCATATTATACCTACCCAAGATATTGAAATTGAAACGAATAGTTTAGACTAAAATATCAATACATTATATCAAATATATAAATAAATGCAATATGATTAAATATTATATAAAGTAATCAGGTACATATTATGTTTGTATGGCAAATAAAATGCTAAAAATTAGGAAAAGAACCAATAATCACCAGAACTGGGATTCGAAAAACATTAAAAATGCAATCGATAAAGTAATTTTATTTTTCAGTAATACCCTTAGAGAAAATTGGCTTATCAACTTGCTGTAATGAATACTTTAATAAATATTAAAAAAATTAAAAAAAAAAAAATATTAAAATACAAAAAAAAAAATGGCTGGTTATGACTGGTATAAAGGATTTATGTTTAGACACCATCAGTTATCAGTTATCACTTAGAAGACCAAAAGTTTTCATGTTAAAAATTTAAGACTGATATATTTTGACTGATTAATCTAAATTATTTGAAGTTTGTATAATTGTATAATGTATTTAATGGTTAATAATCATCGATTTTTATTTCATTTTTATTATTATAAATATTAATTTGTGTAATATTTATTTATTTATATATTTATAAAAGTACAATTATTAGGTTATTTAAATTATCAATACATTATTAGTGGTGAGACGTTTTGAAAACATTTATACATTATGGTGATGGAGTATCAATAATTCTATCCTAATTCAAACCATGAAATTAATATTATACAATTATATTCATTGTAGGTATCACATTTTATTATGTGTATTAATTATTAAGTTCAAGCTTAAACATATAAATATCCATATAGCAGGAGTGTTTAAAACCAATTAAATAGAAAATAGTGATGCAAATAGGTACTTAAAACTTCCAAGATAAATTATAGATTTATAGAACTAAGTTCAAGTGGATTTAGAATTAAAAAAATATATTTCTAGGTGTTCAATGGTTGATGGCTTTTTTTTCGCTACTCATGTTTTGAATGAAGTATTTCTGAATGAATTTAGTCGGCAGATATGCAGCAACGAAGTATTTTTCAGAATATTGTAGTCGGCAAACTAAATGTAGACCGAAATGTCATTTTAATATAATTTTAAAATAATCAAAAAGATTCGAAAATTATAATATCTTGTATCTCGTTAATACTTTAATTTATCAGTGCTACCATGTACATTTCAAGCAAATTTAAGCCAAAACTACATTAATTTAAAATAATATTTAACAGAAAATGTATATTATCTTTTCAGAACCCAATAACATCCTGGGAAATTTTTCGTATTTACTAGATCATCTACCTTTTTATTAAAGCGTATTTTTACTTTTCGATAATAAAAATTATGAAACCAGAATTTGGAAGTTAATTTTAATTTTATTTTTTAACGTTTTGAAATAAAATTAGGTGATTTTATAGCAACTCTTTATATGATCCATTTCGTTTCTACAATTCAATTTATTCTGCAGCCCAGTGGGTTATGCCTTATGAAAAACCAAACTGGTCCATGTTACAGCTCCATTAAGCCGCTCTGATTTTTATACTTCTTTTTTGCCATTTTGATTTCGGTTTCACCTATAGGAACCTGTCAAGGTCACTCGCACAATTGATTATTATAAATCATAATTTCATGACCGTTTTTGATAACAAAAATACCGTAAAATTACTCAATGGTATCAATACTGAATACCACGGACCAAGATACTATCTTAGTCCATGCTCAATACACAAAGTCCGAATTATTATTATAGTACTGTGAAATATTATCCTAATTAAAACTATTCCTACAAATATGGTTTCGGACTTTTTTTTTACTGATTCATATAATCCTTATTTTATACAATACTCGTAAATATCGATCTAAGAAAATAATATTCCTATATAATATCATTATTTTGAAATATTGTTTATATAATATAATATGTAACTTAATTCCCGACAAATATTGTCCCGAAAAATGCGGTTCCGTGTGATTATTTTCCTTGTTTTTAGGTATACGTAATACCCCGTCTATGCGACAATCTATCAATAAATTTGTCGATAAAACGTTTGGAGTTTTTCAACGATATAGTTCTAAATTTAATATGTGATATTTAATATCTTAGGCACACGGGTACCTATAGGACTTTTTCTTTTTCTTATCTCGTTTTGGCGCTTATGTCTTCCACCCGTATAGAAACTGTCTTTTCAATTATGCGTATGGCCCGTGGAAATTTAAATATTACATTCAAATTGAACGCGATTTCGAGCGAAATTTCCATACGTTTCCAACGGGCCCGGAAAATCGTCAACAAAGAACGAGTCACAAAATACGAACGTCGTCGTTCTTTCCAAACAGTGTGTGTGTGTGTGTGTACGCAGTGGTTGAATTGGAAAAAAAATAAGGACGGACTCTGAGCTTAGTTCAAAAATCAGCGTTCCGGGACATATTAGAGAAAAAGTAAGCCGTGGAGGACTTCATCCCCCACACCCCCTATCCAAAGTTTCTTAACCAGGGGAAATTTAAAAAAAACATTTTAGATTATTATAGAACATGAATGAGTAGAAAAATCCAAAATTTTTTTTACATCATTGTTAGGTTACATATTTTCAAGATGGCATAGTTTAAATATTCCTCTTTCAAAATAATTTAACACTTTTCCCTTTAAATGAATACCTAATCGAGGAAGTTGTAGATGTAGACCGAAATGAAGTTTATCGGTGTCGCGTTGATTTTTTTAGGCTTTAGCCATTCACGGATAATGAATATTATTTATTACCTACATGATACCAATACGATTTAATAAGATCAACTATTCAACATTTTATATCATGCTTTTTATCCAAAACCAATTATGTGATAAGGACAAAAAACATTCATTTTCGTAATTTCAAGATTTTACCAAAAATAAATTGTAATTTTTAAAAATTTTAAATAAAAATTAAAACAAACATTGCGTTCCTTGATAAACAAATTAAGGGGTACGCTGTTCAACATGAACAAAATTAAGAGTAGCTCCGTCCCCCTGCGTCCCACCACAAATCCACCGCTGTGTGTACGACAGTAACAACAACAGCTATCGTCGTCGCGTATAAAACGCACCTTTATTATTACATTATTACGGCGTGTACACGTGTGGCTTTATTGTTTGCGTGTAATGAGTGCGTGCGGCGGCGGAGGCAGCGATTTTATCTGCTCTATCGCTTCGCCACCACCGCCGCCGCCGCCGCCGCCGCACATAATACTACATATTATTATTATAAAAATGTGTGGAAACCGGCTCGGCGGCGGCACTCGGATACGGCGACGTACTATGCGAAGAACACGGTGTCGCGTGCACGCGCGTGCGGGTCGTAACTGACCGAGAGGAGGACCACACACGACGATCGGCCGGTACACTATATTATACACGACCCGGGCCGCACATATTATTATAATATATTACGGTGTGCCGCGCGCGCGAGAGAGAGAAACCGTTTCTCACTCGGCCGCCGCCGCCGCCGCCGCCGCCGACTTTTATATCATATCATCAATCCGTCCACATCCTTTACGTTTTCCCTTTTAACCTTTTCACAACCGTACCTACTCTCCGTTCTGTAACTCGATATGGCCCGTTATCATCGACAACTTTGTGGGGTTCGTTAAGATAACGAAACGACCTTACTACTACCTGTCCGACCACTACATTACCTATCGAATAATTATTATATACCATTACAGCGATGCGATTCTGTAACCCATTTATAACGAATGTTATCGTTTATGTACCTACCCAAAACATCCGATATCGTATCGGGCGGTGAGAATTGGCGTCACCGAATTATAAAACGCACGTAAGGATGCCGCCGACCCTGCCAGGATCAAAGTCCTCCAGGACTATGATAGTAATTTTTACGAAAAAAAATACATATATTTTCGATAGGCACCTACTATAGGAATTATTATATATAATTCACATACTCACGTCATTATTATCATGACAAAATAAACAGGTATGACGGCAACTCACATGTTTTGGTTCAACTCGCGCAATCATGGTGGACGCTTTTCTCCGCTTATTATCATCTCAGTATCTACTTGTCTGCACTCGTGTAGATAATAAATACACCGTACTTTCCAATGGAATTTGAATTATCTATTGCACTGTTAATACTAGTTGATAATAATCATTATCACACAAAAAGTGTGCGCCAGTGTACACGAGTGTAAGTATATGGAAAACACTAAAACTTAAATCGTGCATACCGAGAAAAGAACATTGATAACTTTTGGAGAAAAGCAATATGGCGGTACCTACTTGCGTATCACAAAGTTGCCAGCATACCTGTTTATTTCGTCATGATTATTATAATGTACGGTTGTTTCTTTGTGAACAATAACTTGCGATAATGTGGTGTATGTTATCACGTTCTCTAATTATCCATATTTTTTTCCCAATTAATCACTCTATATTATAAATACTCCGTGCTATCGGCACGGCTAATCTTTTATATTGCGTACAACATATACTGCCTGCCTGCCTGTAATTTCAGAAATAAATCCACTTTGACCTTGGCTGGTAAATGCTCTTCTGTCTATAATTTTGTCGCCGTTGACGTTGCGGTGATGCGGGGTGGTGGTTATCGCCAATTTCCGTCATCGAAGTCTCTGTTTCATATGCCACCACACCGGATGACGTCAACACCATGCCGAGTGCCCACAATAATTACGCCAAGGCCGTTACATTCGTTGGACAACGATTACGTCAAGTGGTGCCGGATTAATAAACATTTAAAAGTTTCTTTAGTTTATATAAAATGTGTACACGGCATAACAAAATAAAGATGTACCTATGACTTTAACAATTTCATTTTGATGATTTTGGCGTATGGCATGCTTCACTTCTCATTGGCCGAAAAATGATCACAAGATAATTCAAACAATCTGAATTCGTGTTAGAATATTAGAGTCTGTATTAGATTAAATAACCTTACCAAGAAAACTATGAATACGCATACATACAAAAGATAAACGAAAAAACCCAAAATTTATAATCTAATATTTTATTTATTTATATTAAATTTTAGTACGTAATATTATGTTTGTTAATATTTTACTCTATTCTGTATATAAGTATAGGTACGGTAATTGATAATAAATGTACTGATAAGGAGCAAGACGGCAGCCATTTTATGCGTATATCAAAAAGTTGCTGACATACCTCTTTATTTTGTCATGTGTACACGTAAATGTGTGTGCTGCCTGTACCTCCTATATTTTTATTAATTTTTTTTTCCGATCAAATTTTCTTTTGTATCTCGTTACTTTGTGTCGCAGCACAATATTGTACGACGAACAACAATTTTACCTAAAATCCATGTATCACTCGACAAGGATAATTATTCATTTTAGCAGTTGATTCGAGTGCGTATCGCTTTCGATGCTTTTCCGTGCGATCGGTACGTCGTCTACAACTTGCCCGTATCCGATCGCAAATCGATGTATTGGTTAGGAGTCGTAGGAATATATACTTTTAAATTATTATTATTATTTATTTATGTGATTAATTGCACTATCTGGGCCGAATAGGTACTCGTACACATGATTTTTTTTTTTTATATCCGCCTCATAGTTTATCATTTTTCCAGACACCCCCGTGAGTTTATATATATAGTAACTAGCGCCTACATATGTATAATTTTATATTGGATTATGTTGAGTCGATACGTGACAAATTAATAATTTCCTTATTAGGCCCGTACACACATTTCGCGTAGTAGTTAGGTTTGGTTTGGTAGAAAACGAAAAACTAGAACAGGTTAACAGTAACTCCGTGTTGACACTCCCTGTAGTTGACCTGTCTATTTCGTGTCGAGTTTCGTCACCAGTCATCTCAGTAGTCTCTATTTTATGTCAAATGTCTTTACCGTTCACCTCAGCATCTGTTTTGAGTTCAGTTTCTACACCCACTAACAAACCAGTAGCTTTTATTTTGTGTGCAAGCATTATACATACCACCTACAGATAGTCCTGTGAAACAAGATGAGTTTTTGCACATGATTTTGGATTGTCAGGAATGATTCAGTCGTACGATCAAGTGTTT
This sequence comes from Pemphigus obesinymphae, assembly GCA_025469235.1. NCBI lineage: Eukaryota > Metazoa > Arthropoda > Insecta > Hemiptera > Aphididae > Pemphigus > Pemphigus obesinymphae. Next base: position 27,061 of record JAIPRL010006237.1, read on the forward strand.
TCTTCGTTACTCGATACCAGTTGTGCAGCGAAAAATTATACGATAGGTTCTCCTGATTGTATATATGGAAGACCTCAATTAATTGTTTCCAATCATTGGGTTCAGTTTATTTACAAATTTTGGAAAAATATGTCCTATAGTTTGGGTACTCTGTCTATGATGCTTGGGAGCTTGAGAAATATTGTCGGTTTTACATTTCTGAACATCATTCCAATTGGCCAACTTACGTGCCGTATATCGGGTGGATGCACTTCTTTGGTAGGTAGTAAACTTTCCTCTCTTGTGGGGGTTTTACCTAGAACAACGTTTGATCCAGGAATCCGAGTGTATTTTTTTTCTGAAATAGACTTCACACAAATATATAATATTTATGTTTGGGTCTATTTAGGGGGTTTCTGTATAACGTAACGCATCTAGGTCTCGTCGGAAACGTCGCGTGTCTATATGAATTCACCGGCACCCCATACCATCGTTGTCGTCGACCGGCTCGGTACGGTGTTAGTACGCACAGGCCCCGGACACTAATAAAAATTAACACGGCAAAGATACTTATCACACAAAACGTGGAGGCCATCTTCCCGTTTGTTCATTCTATGTATTTTGTATAATCACACAGTATAATAAGTTCAAAATATTGATATTACGATTTGTGTTTTCATAATAAAGTGATAATTTATACACTAAATAGATAAGATGAACAAACGGCAAAATGGCAGTCACTTTTTTGTTTACATGGAAGTGACTCTTCTGCTTTAATCTATTCGGTGGTACGCATATCCCCCACCATGAACCGTGCGACGTGCGTGAAGTTGGCCCCCCCACATTGTCGGATCGACCTCGGACCGATGCCAATATTTTGCAAATAATTTGCAAATATTTGCAAATTGGTTTTCAGAATTTGCAAATCACTCCTAGCACTTGAAAACGGCGTTTGTTTACCTGGGGGGGCCAACTTCACGCAGCCCCCCCACCTTGTCGGATCGATCCTAGACCAACGCCATTATTTTGCAAATAAGTTTTCAGAATTTGCAAATCACTCTTAGCACCCTAAAACGGCATTTGATTGCCAGGGGGGGCCAACTTAACAGTGTCCGCGTAGCGGCCCCACGTGGTCCGATCGATCCCGGACCCACGTAAATATTTTGCAAATTCTTTATATATATTTGCAAATTGGTTTCCAGAATTTTCAAATCACTCCTAGCACCCGAAAACGGCATTTTACTACCCGGGGAGGGGCCAACTTCACAATGTCCGCGTAGCGGCCCCACGTGGTCCG
>JAIPRL010006238.1:0-28332 GCA_025469235.1 Pemphigus obesinymphae
GAGGTACTCGCAAGAGACCTCCGAAAAGGCGAGATATAATATTGATGTTTTATATTGATATACGTTTACTATTGCATTAAAGTGTTTTGTATTAAGATTTGTTTTATTAATTTGTATTGCCGTATACATCGAAACCTACATTGACGTATACGACACTATTAAATAATTAGTTTAATTAAAACAATGTATTATTATTTATTATGTTATATACGAGTATTATCATTAAATATATAATAATAGTATATAAATATAATATATACCTATATATAATGTTATTTTGCATATTAAGATTTTAAATTAAATATTAATACCTATGTGTTAATATTAATAACTAATAACTTATATTTATATGCACTTATCTAAAAAATATTTTAAAATTATTGACGTCGTCATCGTGCAATAATTATTATATATTATTATTAATATATTTTATATAAATACCCGAAAAAAAAAATTAGGTTATTTCACCAGCATTCGACGCACAACACAAAACCAAAATAAGCGTCCACACGGCGACTCGAATGCTCGCGGTGTTCCTTTGAGCATGACCAAGAAACCGACAGTGATCGGAATGCGTGCGACCTATTAGCGAACGCTCACGCACGGATCCGAATGCTCACGCACACCGTCCACACAGTCGCATATTGGTCGCATATAGTCCGCACGCGAACATGCGTTCGAGCATGCGACACAAAAATGCTCAAGTGTGTACGCGGCTTTAGAATCCTATAAATCTATACCTATTTGTTTGAATTTAATTGAGAATTTTGAAAATTTGTCTAACATTTTTACTTTCTTTCTTGAAATATGATAGTGGTGGCAGTATATATTTATTATACCTCGTATTTGTTATTTTTTCATATATAATAATTTCAATCTCTTAAAAATCAACTGTCAAATAATCACATATTATATTTTGATTTCAAATCTGCGTTTTATGGTTATGTAAAAAACAAAAATTACATATTTACACACAAAGCTACTATATTATAATATCTTAATATATTATATTAATAGCTAGAATATGTTTCTATAATTAAATAATTCGAAAAATGACATCATAGTATGTGTAAAAATTATTTAAAATTGAAAATTATGTTCATAATGAACTTCATACGCTCAATTATGTTATTAACTTATAGAATAAGGTAACGTAATTTCAAAGATTCTTTCATCAAAGTAATTTTTTAAATATGTCGACGAAGAATAATGATCTACGAGTCATCATATGTAAATAGTGGGTACAAATACAAGATTTTTTAAAGTCTATTTTTGAAATGTCTACAAAATAATTAATAATTATGATGGAAAGTATCATGGAAACTTTTTAAAATTATTTTAAAACTATTGTTAAACGTTTTTAAATGATTTAAATTTTCGTTTAAATTGCTTGTAATGTACTTCTTATATAGCGTGCGATTAGGTATTATACTAATTAGGTATTAAAATTAATTTAAAATTATTTTTTAATTTGTGTTATTTTTAACTGTATATAAACTTTTTTAAATTATTTTATTTTCATTTAAAATTTTTCTAAAACATTTGTTTGAATTTATAATGAATATCATACATTTTAATAGTATATATATTTTATATAGTACAATATAAGAATTCACATGAAATGTTTATTTATAGCAATAATTTTTTTTTAAATCATTGTGTAGTTTCCAGTATGTATTCAATCTTTTTACATTGGCTGTCTACTGTATAGTATATAATGACCAACATCATTTCTTAAATATTGATTTCCCATCTTTAACGATTCCTCTTAGATTTTCGTTAATGTAATATTTAATTATATTTGGCATATCACACAACTTTACCATGACAAGTTTATTAGTGTTTATTATATATATACGTTACATTTATGTTTATTAGTATTAATGGCATGTTTTATGTATATTTTTTGATTTTGGGAGAAAATGTAAGCAAACGACTATTTAGACTCTAAATGAAAAAGGTATTTATTGATTTTAAAATGGATTTTCTTTTTATGTCTGTATAAAAATTTTTGTGTTGAAATAGATGTGTTGAGTTGTTTTGGAATAATGTTTTTGATAATAGCAAATTGATTTTAGTTAGTATTTTTAAGAAATTATTTTTCGATTTTTTCAGTATTAATTACATAATCGTAAGAAAAAACCACCTTTTTTAATATTTTATAAATGTAGGGAAATATAATATAATATAACCAAATAAAGTTGTCCAAATTAACTTTATTTTAATTTTATTAATATACCGAGCTTCGCTCAGAATCGTCTTTTGAATACAATGATTTATTTTTATTCTTGAAATTTTAATAGTTATTATAATTCACTATTGATGAAGGGGACTATGAATCTAACTTCACCACTTGTATTTGGAACACTATTTTTTCCACATTAGTTACGTTACTGATGTTCAATATGGCATATAAAATGTGACAATATATTTTTTAACTCAAAGTGAGTGAAATTGAGGTTTTTGAATTTTAACTTTATTAGTAAACATTAACATTTTATTAATGTTAAAATTAAATAAAAAAATAATAATACCATTAAAATCTTTACAAAATTTCAATATGAATACTATACGATGAATATGAATGATATGAATCTTATATGACTCGGTTTTTGAACCTTTTTTACCTTTAAGAAGATGCAGGATGAGGTGAGAAAACTGAAAGATAGTGTGACAAATTGACTTTGATTAAAATTTTTCAAGAAATTTAATTGTAAAATTTATACGTAGATCGGAAGTCAGATAACAAAGTTTGTTGATGCCTAAGTATGCCATAGTATCTCCCGCACCACAGCCTAATCGCACACACTATTTTTATGATTCAATAATATTATTCATAATTACCACTCTATGTGGTAATCACCTATCAGCTGCTTGAATCCATACACGCACATACGTGATACACACACACATGCAATAATTATTATTATCCGTTATCTTGAATTATTATTATGTACAGCAGTACACTTTTTCTAACGTTCGTGAAGTTGGCCCACCCATATTAAGATATAATTACCTAACCTTCACCAATATTTTTCAAGTTATTTGAAAGAATTTGCAAGTACACCGGTTTTCCGTAAAACTTCAAAAATAAGGGGTGGGCCTACTTAACGTAGTCCACCCATGTCATCTTAGACTTTCAAAATTAGTACCAATCAATAGGTTATAATTCCAAGAATTTTTTAGTCCATTTTCGGAATTCGCAAGTACACCGGTTTTTCATAAAACTACAAAAACGAGGAGTGGACACTTCACAGAGGTGACACACTTCACGTGGCCCACCCATGTCACTCTGGAATTTAAAAATTAGTACCAAACTATAGCTTATAATTTGCGAGTCCATTTCTGGAATTTGCAAGTAAAAACGAGAAAAATAAGTAGTTATTACCATTGATTATGTATATATATATGTATATATATATCAACTAATATAATAATGTAATACATAATAGTCAGTTATTACTTATAACAGCTAAGCTAAATTGAGGACGGTGTATTTTTAAGGAGTTGAATATAGGCAATTTAATAACTGATTGTGAAAAAGGTGTGTTAGTGTATGTATTGTAAGTAATCACTATTGATATAATTAATGGTATAAATACATAGGTATATAATCAATGATATCAATCATATCTCTTCACTCCATATGAAAGTTGTCATAAAAATTATGCATTATAATTTATAATATTCTGTATACGTGCATACGATAATATTCGATCAAAAATATGTTTAGCAGTGATAAATTAATGTAGTCCAATTTAAAATTAGAAAATGAATTGTTTGAATTCGTAAATGTTTATTCTACATTATATAAGATATAGATTTTTAATTTTATTTTGTATTTGTCTAAACATTAATGTGATTGAATAAATTATGGTTTTCTTTTTTTTTTTTAATAAGCATATAAATTAAAGAATAAAAAAAATAAAAATATGTATTTCTTAGATAAGAGAATAAAAAATTCATATTAGTTTCTAAAATTAAATTTATAGTACTAGAAGTACCCATGTTCATTAAAAAATAAACATACTTCTAGTGCTACAATTTTAATTAGTTCACTTACTAATGATTGTAACGGAAACTTCATTTTAAGGGGTTTTAAATAGGCAGTATTCATATAATTAAAAAAATGTATTTAACAATATAGTTAAAAAATGTTTAAGTATAAATTCCATATCAATAATTTATATATATCGTGGTAGATGTAGCAATGTTACACTGCAAAATGTCCAGATTTTTCAATAAAATTACTCTTTCTGCATTATCGCGTATGATTTATGGGGGATCAACTTTAAAAATTTATGGTCGCTCCACGGAAACTTGCGAATTCTAAAAATGGATTTGCAAATTTTTTTAAATTATAAGCTATAATTTGGTACTAATTTTGAAGTTATAAACCGACATGGGTGAGTTACGTGAAGTTGGCCCAACATATTTTTAAGTTTAATGGAAAATACGTGTATTTACAAATTCCAAAAATGGACTTAAAAATTCTTGCAAATAATTTGCAAAATATTGGTGAAGGTTTGGTAATTATATCTTAATATGGGTGGGCCAACTTCACGGACGTCTTTTGCCATGGCCGTGGTTTTTCCCCGTCCATCGTGCGATATAATATGCATCGCAAAATTATTGTCTTGTTTTGTCCGCCGTGCAAATCACAGTTGTAGTTTTATTCCGAAAACTATCGTACCAAACGTATCGCAAGGTTACTTCCTCGCAAATCGAGAACGTACCTAATTTTAACGCAAAATCGGAAAACTCCTTTATTAATGTAGGTTGTATTACCCTAATCGTGATTAAGTGTGTATACCTATAAGTATTTATTGAAATTTGCATCTCAATTGTTTTCTCGTCCTCTTATAAATCTAATACCTACTACATAGGCATATTTATATTTTATTGTGATTTTTATTATTTTTGTTACTATTTGTTAATATTTTCGTCGAATTATTTATTGTTTATAATACACACCATATTTATAACATTTTTAACATATTTATTACCGGAACTTTGAGTTACCATTTTTTTGTGGCTCCAGCTAGTACATTTGGCGATATCATACGCAAACGTAGAAGCCGTTCGCGCATAATATTATTTTACGCTCCCGGCCTCAACAATGTTAGAAGTAACTTAATTGTATTATTTAATAAATAAATATAACTTTTTTATCCGACTTCAAATCTGTGTATAAATTATCTGAAATGGTCCAGTGAAATAAAATAAACGTTTATATAGAGGTATGTTAATAATTCCAATCATAATCAACCGTCCATCCCGTTTCGCGATCAGCGTTGACAAAAACACGTATGTTAATTTCATTGCTCTATTTTTTGAATTTGGAGTTCTGACAGTACACATTTTTAGTTTGTAATTTAATTGAAAGTTTTCAGAATTTGTTTTAAACTTTTAGCCCCCTCCCCCTTCGTAAACCTATGGGAGAGGCGGAGAAGCTTTCTCCAGTCACCATGCTAAAAAAATGGTATTCAAATTTTTATTCTGGAAGAATCCTTTTATTTAAACTATTTAGATAACGGACGACACCGTTACTTAAATATAACAGATAATATATACGCATATTCAGAACTAATGTCCCGGTCGGTCGGGAATGATCTGTAAACAAAGAAATGTTCTGTTGAACGTTAAAACATCCGAGAAACACAAATTTGAAGTCCGCAGAGTCGAAAAGGGTCTATAAAGGTAGCTAAATCCAATTTCGGAGGTTCGGGGTGACAATACTACAACGCGGGAGAAAGTCGATTGATAACGGAAAATCAGCAAATTGGGAATCTCATTTTTTTTCCTAGCATCGAAAATTCGGGGAAAATTCGAAAACACAGAGAAACGAAAGACGTAAAAATCTCAAAGCGATTAAAGAATAGTTTGAAATTGTTAACGGTAAAGCGGTGGCGAAAACGGGCCGAGGAGTTAAATAATAAATAGTACCTTTTTTTTTTCATAGAAAAAAACGGTTTTCGGAGGTAACATTTTATGTATAAGATGTATATTATATTATATATTATAATATAATAATATATTTGGTAATAAAAAAAAAAAAAAACAACATAATAATTGATATTATTAGGTAAAACTCCGGTAGACAGAAATGCTTCTGAATTGCCTATACGAGACGCCGTCTTAAGAAAACAAATTACATTTCAAAATATTAATTATTTAGACGATCATAATTGTATACTGAAGATGAAAACATCGTTATCGAAACGCGTATTATAAAAGTATATATTTTTCTGCAATCGAGTTTTCAATTTATTACATTTCTGAACATCGAATTTTTTATTGTTGTCATTACACCATAACTTCAATAATATCATAATATCACACATATTTTAATTTATGATTAGTTATTTCATACGTTATTACCTGCAGTTTGTACGCAATATTGACATTTATATGTATTTTTATAGGTATAATAATACATAGGTACTAATCTATTTAATATGTTTCTAATGATTGAGCAAAAAAGTATGGACATGAACATGGAAGTTTTTTTAAATCATAATAATTTTAGTAGATAACTTGTTGGCTGTTTAGAAATTTAGTTATTATCTTCTTTTTTCTTTATATACACTGCGTGTATAACTAAGAGCTAGAAATTTGATGAAATTATCAATAAAATTAGCAAATTAATTTGCTTATTAAATAAATATTTTTGTATTTAACATTTTACCATATATATGGCTACAGGAGAATCGTTACGGTTATTGGCATTCGCATTTCGAATATCTCAGAGTTACATCACTCGTATCTTATAGACTTGAAAAGTTCAATGTACGATTACACACATTTTATTAAAACTACCATCAAAAGAAGATTTAATTCAAATAGCTTCCGAATTTTGGAAAAAACAGAATTTTTCAAACTGTGTAGCACCTATTATAATTGCACTAATTGATGAAAACTATATCCATATATTATGTCCAAGAAAAAGTGGTTCCTTATATTTCAATTGTAAAGATTATTTTTCAATTATTTTGTTAGTTGTTGTTGAGGCGAACTATACATTTATATACGCAAATATTGGCTCCTATGGTAAAGAAGGTGATAATGGGATATTTTCATAATATAATTTATTTAAACTTATAAAACAAAGAAAATATTTTACTCTTGGTGAAAAACTTCCCTTTTCGGAACAAATGTTTCTATATGTTCACGTAAGTGACGATGCCATTTATTGGTTACCTAATATGATGCAACCGTTTATATGAAGAGAGGTCGTAAATGGTTATAAAAAACCCATTATCAATTATTATTACCGAGAGCCCGAAAGATTTGAAAAAATAGTTTTGAAATATTGAGCCAAATATTTCGGATATTTTATACCCACATCTCTTTGAAACCTGAAACTATTGACCATCTTATCTTATCATCTTATTGTCTCCATAACCTTATTAGAAATAGATACTTAAAGAATACTGGTAACTAATACTATAATTTTGATGATAACTAATTCCAACCAACACAAAATATGGTATCTGTCACTAGCAAAATATAAAATTCACAATATTTTGGAGGGAATTTCATATCCATTTAACCAAATGCCTATACAAAGAGTTACAGCTTTTTAATAAACTAAAAAAAAATTGATTTTTGAATGTTAGATTTATACTAAATATTTAACTTATTGAAATAACGTTATTAAATTCCCACGGAAATATTGTTAATTTTCTATTTTATAATAGGTATTTTTGTTCTTAAACATCTAGGAAACGAGTAATCGTAATTTTGCACAGATAAGTTTTTTATTAAACAAATATCGCAATTAAAAAACAATAAGAAATGGTATTGATACAAGACTATTTTAAAATATATTCAACTTGTCGGATTTTCATTTTTCTTAAAAATTGCCTATACAAAACCTGTTAAAACTCGGGTGTATGACGTTCTTTTAACCATCTTATATGTGCAAGTTACGAGAATAATAGTAATGGGGGAAAAGTTTACATGCCTACACTAATTTTGTTAACTTTATTAACTTGATTACATTCTGAAACATTAAGGAGACACAGACGTTATATCTGTGATTATTAAAGAATTCTGTATAGGCGTTCATTAAGAAATTTTAGAAAAAAAAGTCTAACAAATGAAAAATATTTTATTATATTTTAAAATTAATCTAAAAATTAGCCTTGTAATCGTACCAATTTTTATTGTTTTGTAATATTACGATATTTTCGTTTATTTGGCATACAACCTTGATAATATCGTGGAACTTTCGAAAGTTGGATTTAAAATCTAAAAATAGAATAAAAGTTTTCGGCCTATCTTCTAGGGACCGATCAAGGCATTTTTCTTTAATATTAAAAATTTCAAAATAATCAATGTTTTTAAAATAAGATTTTTTAATGATAAATATGACAATTTACTAATGATATATAATATGCAAGTTATAAATAATTATCGATTAAAAATAATTTTCTTAATGGTTCTGATCGATCGAGAGATTGATTCCTAATATACAAATTGACAAATTCAAAACCTTTTTCATAATTTAAATATGACATTCAAAAGTCCCACATTTTTGTCTAGCTAATAGATTGATTTTTAGGTGAGTGTTGATTTATGTGACGTCATCGTATAACATATTCTATGATGCATGATAAATTGCCTAGGTACTTAGTATTCCGTAGAGAATGATTGACATGATTGAATGACGCTGGAACCACCATAAGTATAATTTAGTTAAAAAGACCTTAAATTTAAACTAATAAAATATCTATAAACAATAAAACTATAAAAATCGAAATTTTCTAATAAATTTTGATCTAATTCCCATTACTATAATTTTTTTAGAGTTATTTAGATTATAATAACATCCTAACCATAGTTATTACCTATGACTTACTCATTATACATCAAAAATATATTCTGTAATATTAAATTTGCGTATGAATTAATCTAAAAAATTTTAGTTTTAATATACACTATAAATATGAATTAAATGGAACCTATAAAAAATATGGATTTATGGACATTTAAAAATATTATTATTGAATACGGTTAGGTATATGGGCAGCAAATAAAAGCAACATTTTAATTTAATAATCAAAAGTATTTACAATCATGATATTATTATTTCTTATGATTGTAATTATAATGTAAAATAATGACATAAAAAAAAAAAACATAAAAACATAAAAGTATTATGCCAATGATTATTTTATATTAGATCTAAAAACAATTGATAATTTACATATCTAATAAGCTGGTGGAGTACAGTATATTGCACTATAAGGAACGGCACCGGCAACATCTTGCGTGTATTCAAATTGAAACGGATTTTTAGAATTAATTCCAGGAATATTGGTTCTTTTAGGTTTCACCTTTACAAATAAAATACATAGATTGTTAGGTAAAATATGTAAATAACCTAAATATTTATCAATTTCAAAAATTGTATTTTGTATCTCACTTGGATTGTACGTCCTTTAAATATAGTATTGTTCAATGTCAAGGCCAATATGGACGCATTTACATTGGCGAATTGAATAAATGCGAAACCTCTTGGATATTGTGTAATTTTGTCATGTACAATTGTAATTCTCTCAATAGGGCCAAACCGAATAAAACAATGTTTCAATTCAAATTTTAGTGTAAAAAAATGTACCTAAAATACAAAGCCACGATTCTATATTAAAATTTTCAACAGACAATAATATATTAATATACACTCCGGCCCAGGAGAGAACGACGAGGAAATTCGTTTGTCACTGCGCATCGGTTGATATCACCTCATACCACCCTAAAACCGATTGTGAAAGGTCGGTGTAGAACGCCAAGCTCCATCACAGAGTGACAGTGTATTTACATTTTGCGCGCCGTGTTGTTTTATTCACAATGTATGGGCGCGCTGTATACACGCCGTCGAGTAGCATTGGTGGGGAAAAACGAGCCTTTCTAAACTCGCGACTGTCACTATCAGATCCGGTCGTTCTCTCGTGTGCCGTAGTATAGGTTTATTATGCTAGACAAAATGCCAGATATATATTTACATTTCCAATGAAAACAGATCTAGAATCACATTTCATTTGAAAATTTAATTGCTTGGAAAATTCATCTTCTCTACCTGTTAAATACAAAATTAATCATTATAAAAATCCCTTTTTTTTACTTGTAGTATACACAATATTTTACTAATTTAAACAATTAATCAAAATAATCAACCTACTAATATATAAATATTTCTACAGTTTTATATCAATCATAAAATAATTAATTATTGGAAAATCTATACTTAACAACCGAGTTAACAACAATATATCTTAACTAATCTTATTTACTTTTTATATTTTTATGTTAATATTATAACAATTACTAAATAATTTCTAAGTAATTTTAATAAAATAACTTGTCAATTGTTTAGTAAAAATAAAATTATTATTAATAATACTAATTTACATGTCATGTACCTAAACACATTTCTATATGTCTATAATCTATAGGTAACATATTATAACATATAACATACAATATATATTTTTTTCTGATTTTTGTGATTGGTAAGTGGGGGTAAAAACCCTACCTATGAATTTGCTGATAAAGTTAGGTACAATTCACTTAAATATAATATGTAATAATATGAGGCTATGTTAAGGTTATTTTCTACTACACAATATGTTTTTTTTTGTCATTACGTTATAAGTGTTATAACTAATATGTAACATGTTTTAATAAAATTTATTCTAATATAAAAACGCGTCTGGTTATTGTTTAAATTACAATAGGTTATGGGCCCAGACACATTTTTATGTAGTGCGATTTTCGCGGTAGTTTAGTAGTTTGTTTGTTTTTATGTGTTTCTCTGTGGTACCTATATAATCAAGGTTGTCAAATTACATACATTTTTATAGTAAAAATCGAAGAAGACAAATATAAAGTGCCGTTGTTTGATGGAAAGAATTTTTCAAACTGGAAATTCCGTATGGAAGTATTACTGGAAGAACAGGAAATATTGGTTTTCGTTAAGCATGACCCAACGAATGAAAAAGATAAAAAAAAACCTTGAAATGTAAGTCTTTGATTATTCAAAGAATAGTTGACAGTAATTTGGAATATGTCAAAGACAAGAATTCAGCAAAAGAAATATGGGCTACTCTAATTGAAACATTTGAGCAAAAAGGAATCGCTGGTCGTCTTCATTTGCTAAGTAAACTGTCAACTATGAAATATAATGAACAAGATTCTTTGGAATCTCATTTTCTACGTTTTGATTATATTGTATGTGAGCTTCAAGGATCTGGCCAGCAAATGGACAAATCACTTTTAATAAGTATATTACTATTAACTTTATCTAAATCATTCAAAAATAAAATAATTGCACTAAAACCGTGAGCGATGATAAACAAGCAATGAATTTTGTTAAAAGTAAATGATTGGATATTCAACTCAAGCTCACAGATCAGAATACAAATATTAAGGGAAAATCTGGAGTAGCATTTTATGGAAACCCAAACAAATATCCAAACAAAAATAACAGATTGGTAACAGAAAACACCAAGTTTCCTTTTAACTGTTATAACTATGGTCGGATTGGTCATAAATGATCTGATTGTCGTGTGAAGATGGCACAAAAATCTAAAAATTATCGTAAAACCGGAAAAGCAAATCACACTGAGGAAGTTCAAAAGAAAAAGGAGGAAATCGCTTTTCAAACTCAAAATGTGACTGCTGTGAATGTGAATATTTTAAACGCAAATCAAACATTATGGTACCTAGACTCGGGAGAATCGGATCACATGGTAAACGATACATCATATTTTACAGAAATTCGAAAACTGGAACAACCTATTAAAATTTCTGTAGCCAAACAAGAGGAAATGCTCTTCGCTAAACATACAGGTGCGATACATGTTTTTTCTAATGTTGAAAATGTGTCTAAAATAATAACTTTCAAAAATGTACTATACGTACCAGACTTATTGAGTAATTTATTTTCCGTGAGAAGAATTGAAGAGAAAGGAATGAAAGTAACTTTTTACAATGCTGAGGTTTGAATACACAGAGAACAAAATTTAGTTGCCAAAGGAAAAAGAAATGGTAAAATCTATAAAATTGAATTTAACATGTGTATGCGTAATACAGCTATTGCTTATATAGTTATGAAGGGAAATGTAAACTTATGGCATAAAAGATTGGAACATTTATGTAAATCAAACATGTCTAGACTAATTAAAGGAAATATGGTAAACGGAATTGATATTTCTATGAAAGATGTAGATAATTTTGATGTTTTGTGTGAATCATGTATTCGAGGTAAACAAAGACGGTCATCATTCAAATAGAATATACTAAAATATCTAATCGACCCTTGAAAATTGTACATACAAATGTTTGTGGACTGATATCACCTACACTATGGGACAATAAACAATACTTTTTAACACTAATTGGTGATTATACTCATTTCACAATGGTATACCTGTTATCTAATAAAAGTAAAGTATTGAAATATGTAATACAATATGAAGCATATGTTACATCAAAATATAGTTATTAAATATCACATTTAAGATGTGATAATGGTGGAGAATACAATTTGAAAGATTTTAAGGAATTTTGTGTAAAAAGGGGAATACAAACTGAGTATACTACAGTATATACATCAGAACTCAATGGAGTAGCAGTGCGTATGAACAGAACTTTACTAGAAAAGGCTTGTTGTGTAATATTACATTCTGGTGTTGACAAGAAGTTATGAGGGGAAGCAATCTTATCATCTACCTACATAACAAACAGAAGTCCATGTCGTTTGTTACAAAATAATAAAACTCCAACTGAATTGTGGACCATTAAAAGAGTAAATCTTTCAAAATTAAAAGTTTTTGGTTGTGAAGTTTTTGTTCATGTTCCTGAAGAAAAGAGAACAAAATTGAATTCAAAAACAAAGAAATGTATTATGATAGGATATAATATAAACGATTACAGACTTTGGAATGAAATATAAAACAAATTAATTGTTCCTGGAGATGTAATTTTTAATGAAAATGTTTTTCTTAAAAACCTAAATATTGAAGATGTGAATATCACTGACAACAAAATATCTAGAACCAAGTGATATAGAGACAACATGTAATTAGAAACCACTCAGATCTACAAGATTAAGGAATACAAGAATATGGCATGAAAATTATGATTTTAGTACTTTAGGGTTGAATGCAAATACATTTACTGAAGATTTACAGAATGAATATAATTCAATTATAGGTCGACATAATAAAAAAACATTGGTTTGAAGCAATTGAAGAAGAACTACAATCATTGAATAAGAATCGAACGTGGGAAATTATGAAACTACCAGATGGAAGAAAACCTAAGACATTAAATGAATTTTCAAAATCAAAAGAGGCAATGAAAAAAAAAAAACATCATTAAATATAAAGCCAGATTAGTTGCAAGAGGATTCCTTCAAAAACAAGGAATAGATTTTAATGACATATATGCTCCTGTCACTAAGCTTACAACTGTTAGGGCAATACTAACTTTCATAAATGATAAGTCATTACATGCTCATCAAATGGATGTTAAGACTGCATTTTTGAATGGTTTTCTAAATGAAGAAATTTACATGACACTACCGGATGGATTCAAGGATATTGAAAACACTAAAAGGGTATGTAAACTAAATAAACCTTTGTACGGACTAAAACAAGCGAGTAAATGCTGGAATGAAAGATTTCATTTATATGTCACCAAATTAGGATTTAAAAGATCAGACAATGACTATTGTTTATATATCAATTCAACATCTGTTATTGATGGAAACTTAAGTTATCTTATGCTATATGTTGATGATGTTTTAGTTATTAGTAAATGCTTACATGAAGTAATACAAATTAAAAATAATCTTATGGGGTTTGAAATGACAGATGGAGGTTAATTAAATTTTTTTCTTGGTCTTCACGTTGAAAGAAATGATTTTTGTTTGAAAATTGACCAAATACAGTACTTAATCAATTTATTAAAGAAATTCAATATGGATGATTGTCATTTCACATTAACTCCAATGGAATACAAGTCAAGTATAATTTTTGATAAAAAGGGTGAAATTTGTGACAAACCATACAAACAATTAATCGTCAGTTTAATGTATGCAATGCTTGGTACCAGACCAGATTTATGCCATGCTGTTAGTTTTTTCAGTAAATTTCAAAGTCATCCAACTGAAGAACATTGGATACATCTGAAACGCGTTTTAAGTTATATTAAAGGAAGTATTAGTCTAAAACTATGCTACAAGAAAAACATTAACACTACTCAAGTTCTGTCTGCATATATTGATGCTGATTGGGGTAATGATGTTAATGATCGTCGATCCACTACAGGATACCTGATAAAATGTTATGATTGTACAATATCATGGTGTTTGAAGAAACAACAAACTGTTGCTATCTCATCAACAGAGTCTGAATATATGGCAGTGAGTGATGCTATATGTGAAATATTATGGATGAAAAGTCTTTTGTCATTTTTAAACATTGATGTTAAAGGACCCATATCATTGTTTGAAGACAATCAAAGTTGCATAAAACTAGCATCAAATCCAGAATATCATAAACGGACCAAACACATTGATATAAAACATCATTATTTTCTTGAAAAAATTTAAGAAGGAACAGTCGAGTTAAAGTATATTCATACTAATGATCAAAAAGCGGATATGCTGTCAAGTCAACTGTACATAAATTTAAGAGTGATTTATTAAAAATTGGATTATATAATTAAGTTTTTTTTTATAGGTATTTATGTATTTTTGTTTATTTTACTTATTGAAGTAATTGAAGAGGAGTGATGAAGTTAGGTACAATTAATTTAAATATAATATGTAATAATATGAGGTTATGTTATGATTATTTTCTATTACACAATAATATGTTTTTTTTGTCATTACGTTATAAGTGTTATAACTAGGGCTAGGATTTCTATGCATTTGCATGTTTTTTTCCTTAAGTCCAAATTGATTGGTTGGCAGATATGTCCACGATTTGGCTTATTTTCAATCAAATAGAACAATTTTTTTTTTTTGCAAATTTTTGCATATTTTGAACATAATGCATATAATTGCATATATATAAATGTTTAAGAATCTTGTTAATTTTAAATGGTATTTATTTAATGAACATCTATAATTATTATATATTATTATATATTGGATTATTTGTCGAATTATCGTAAATATACTACCTATCTAATCTTATCTTGGTCAGATGACCTATAGGATTCCCTACACATTATTTAACGACGTAAGTATATCGTGAGACAGTACAGAAGTATTTCATTTCATTCGTATGACGAGTATTGCGTAAAGGTACGGACCATATTTAATAATTTTAGCAGTTTTAATAACATTACCATTTTTATAAAATGCTGAAAGTTCAAAGTGAAAGTGCTAAGTTACTACTATTTGTTGAAGAATTTTCAAACAAAGTTTATAAAATAGATGGTAAAATATTATATTGTATTATTTGTGATCAAGCTGTGCCAGTAATCAAACGTTTTCAGGTGGTACAACATTTAAATACAAACAAGCATACAAAAAATACTAATTTAAAAGCTAAATCTAAACAGACATTCTTCAAAAATACATTATTAAATGAACAAGCAAATTTTCATTTAGATTTATGTCAAGCAATGTTAGAATCTGATATCCCTTTATGGAAGTTAAATCACCCATCATTTAAGAATTTTTTAGAAAAATATACTGATAAATACGTTCCTGACCAGTCTATAATTCCCAAAAATTATGTTTCTACAGTTTATGAAAATACAATTTCTCGTATTCGTTCGGAAATTGGCGATGGGCCCAATTTGGGTTTCAATAGATGAGACCACGGACGCTAACGGTCGATATATTTGTAACGTCATAGTTGGTCTTCTCCACGAAGACAATTATTCTAAGCCGTATCTATTAATGTGTGAAGAACTTGAAAATTGTAATTTCCAAACTATTGGTAAAATATTTAATGATGCGATGCACCTATTATGGCCATTAGGAGTGAAGTATAATAAAGTATTATTTTTTGTTTTTAACCATATATGGTTAAATCCGACGATTCCTTGACTATGTTATTCCATAATTTAATTCATTTAACATGTTTGGCCCATGGGATTCATAGAATTAGCGAATGTTTACGAAATTAATATTCTGCTGTTGATAAATTAATAACGACGGTTAAAAAGGTATTTTTAAAAGCTCCCAGCCGAATTATCAAACTACGGGAATTATTCCCGGACTTACCTTTACCACCTCAAACAATTATAACAAGCTGGGGAACATGGTTAAATGCAGTAAAATACTATTCAAATAATTTTGATGCAATAAAAGCTGTAATATCACATTTAGACGACGAAGCAGAATCAATTAAAAAATCACAAGAATTGTTTGAAGATAAACATTTAAAAAATGATTTAGCTTATTTAAAAAGTAATTTTTGTTTTCTCACCAAAGCAATTACTAACCTAGAAAAAAGTACACTATCTCTTGATGAGGGCTTAAAAATTATTTTAAATGTGAAAGATAAATTGTATAAATGTAACGAGAGAGTAGCAGAATTAATAAAACTAAAATAGACTTGATACTAAAGAAGAATAAGGGATTCAAAACACTTTTAAAAATTCGTAGCACTATAAACTGTGAATATGACACGGAAGAAAAAAATGTTAATATTACTTTAAATCCTGGACAAATCGCATCATTTAAATATGCTCCAATAACATCACGTGATGTGGAAAGGAGTTTCAGAAAATATAAATGTATTCTTCGATCTAATCGCCGATCGTTCACATTTGAAAATTTGAAACAACATATAATAATAGTATGTAATAACAATAAGTAATAATATAAACTAATATTTAATGTAATGACAGCATGTAATAACAATAAGTAGTAATATAAACTAATATTTAATGTAATCATAGAATGTAATATGTATGTAATAATTTGAATAAAAAAATTAGTTTTTGCATATTTTTGTCTATTTTGCTAAATAAAATGCATATTTTACAATTTCTTATTGCATAGATATTCTAGCCCTAGTTATAACTAATATGTAACATGTTTTAATAAAAGTTATTCTAATATAAAAAATGCGTTTTGGTTTTTGTTTAAATTACAATAAAACTATCATAATTTATTATATTTATATTATATTATTTAGTAAACTTATATTATTACATTTATAACAACTTATTTTTATTTTATATAGGTTTTATAGGTTTGGTGAGGTAAGTATAACACCAAATTAACAATTCAACTACATGATAAACTAACTAGATATTCTAACTAGTTATTGCACTTACGTTTTTATATTTATACCCTTAGTAATAGATTACATCTATGATATAAAATACTAGAAATTCAAATTTGTTTTTAAAAACGAACTACAATTAATAATAAAAATTACATTTTTTTTTTTTTAGAAATCCAAAATTATGCATTTGCTCCAGTGTATGTAAGTATTTAAGTATGTAAAATCTAGCAGCAATGAAATATATTTTGATTTATGTGGAAAGTGTATAAAACTATATTTTTAAATTTTAAATTGAAACTTTTAGGATAAAAGTATCACAAATAATAAAAAACGATGATAGCACTTCTTTTTTAGGTTAGTAAAATTTTAGTTTTTATAACATAGTTTGTTAGGTTACTTATTACCTAATTGTAATAAATAATTTTTATCATGCAGATCGTACAAAAACTAAGTAATTAAAGTTAAAAAATAACTTATTAAGTACAACACTTAAATTGTTGAATATTTACTTTCAGTATTTTAGTTAAGTCTCTTACTAATTATAAATATTAATTTTAAAATAAAAATAAATTGTAGTGATTTTTTGAATTAAATATTTATACAAACAAGTGAAACACATCATTATACACTTTCCTAAATTGATTGTTTGACTTGCCTCATTAGGTCTTTTTGTGAGAAAAGTGCATAATTCATTTATTGTATTAGGTAATTACAAAATACTTATGAAATTTTGAAGAACAAGTTCGTTAAAAATCTTAAAAAATATTTTTGATAAATTCTTCGAAAAAAAAAATATGATATGTTAACAGACCAGATTTTGAGTATTTGATACCATAGATTGTACATAAAGTAGAGTGTAATGAATATTTTTCCTGTATTCAAAGAACATTGTATCTATATATAAACAGTGTTTGGAATTTAGTTAAATCATATTTTTGTATTTTATAAGACTCGATTAGCAACTTTCCCCAGTCCTTCATTTAATCTACTAATACAATATTATGTAGATGTACTTTTCTAATTTATTTAATGTCATGTTTTATTTTGTACGAAATATGCATTTATGCATTATATACATTGGTACAAATAAGGTGGATAAATAGACTAGATTTATTAAGTATATACTATATTCAATTAGGTAGCTTCCTGTCATATTTTTTTAAATATGTGATTTTTATACCTATTATAATAAAAATAAAATTATGTGAGATAATTATTGTATTGAAATAATGTAAGTATTAGGTAAGTTTCGCTCAATGTAATGTGGCTTTTTTCAGCTATAAGGGCTAGTTAAAACTTTTGCCCCCTCCCATTATTTAAAAAACTGAAATTACACATAAATTATGTAGTATAAAACATTTATAATTATTTTTACCCAAAAATGATGTCCTTTGAAGATTAAAAAAAATAAAAATCTTAGAATGAACAAATTATACAATATTATTATTATATTTACTTGTATTGAAAACCTAGTTTAGTGGCTTTACAATTCATACGACTAAAGTCTGTACAAATACTTTAAAAAACTGAGAATAATATGGTGAATATGAATATTATGGTAGATATGCAGGCCAGCATAATTGGAAATTAATTATAGATATACAATTATATCAATTTTATATTAATTATAGGTATGTTAACTTAATAGTTTATTTAGACCATGCATGCGGAAATACAAGAATGCTTTGAGTATAATCAATAGTTATTAAAATAATATAAATAATAATTTTTATAAAATTAATAATGTTGAAAATAGTAGTATAAACTGCAATTTTTTCTAAATTAATCCTGAATATATTCTTAAATCAAATCATTTTGCAAGCTTATCACCCAAAAAATTCATCCAATTGGAGCTGCATACTCTCACTAAAAATATGTAAAAACATAAAAATGCGATATCAATTAACAGACATCATACTGTATTTCTCTTAACTTTTAAATTCTATATGCACTTGACATGTCAACCTGTTCATTAAGTTATAAGCAAAATATAAATAATTATATTAACGTATTTTTAGATTTATTTTTAGAATATTGGAATATTAAGGTATTTTCATGTTTTTTAAATTGTATATTATCCTAAACTATATTAAATATACGTGGTATATAATATACTATATTAAAGAATACGTGGTATTCGTTGTATAATATTAAGGTATTAACTTCTTTCGAAAACTTTGAATTCCTCCAAGAACCAATGTTATTTTAATACTTTGTCTAAATCTCAATTTTCTTATTTTATAGGCTAATTAAATAATGTTTACTCATGTCAAATTGAATCCATGGTTTGATTATTCAAAAATATATATAAATAATACCATTTTCGGTAATTATTATTTTAGCTGTATTAATGATATAGAAATAACGTTTATATTAAAACATTTTTTTATATAAAAATCTCTAAAAAATGGTTATAGGTATATATATATATAATCTAATTTCTCATAGTGAGATATATATGACGTATTAGAATGCTGTGATTATGAAACTTACGCAAAATGAGATAGTCAATAGATTAAATCGAATAGTTGAGAGCCGCGTCAGTTTAAATACTGGATAGTGATATCAGTAGTTAATAATAATGACAATAAATGCGTTTTTTTAACTGCTAGTTATATTTAGTTTAAAATTATATTGTTATCATGCATTTGTTGCTTTTAAAATGAGAAATATTATGCAAACTTTTTTGAAATTTATGGATCCTGGGCATAATAATTAATGTTTTGGTTTTACGTTAATAAGTTTTTTTATGTATAAATTAATTTTTTTCGATCAGACGAATCAGTGACGTAGCTAGAAATTTATTTTTTGGTAGGGAGGGCACTGGATTTTGTATCACTATTTTTAGTTGTTCTAAAATACAATATTTCATTGTGCTTCTTAGGGTCATCAAATTATGTTTATATGTAATATCCAAGGCCTGCGGTATTATCATTATGAAAAGAAGCCAGTCAGTAGGGGGTGGAAACACTTTGCTCGTCGGGTTTCAGTAGGGGCGGATGCACTTCGCTACTGGTCAGGATACTCTTGGTAAATGTATTGAATTTTAAAGCAATGATAAGTCATTGCATTTAACAAAACGATTCTGAGCGTAGCTTCGGTGTAGTATACATAACTCTTAATACTTTATTGTTTAGGCTCGGTGAAAAAAAAAATATAATATAGATAATAAAATATAATATAATATAATATAATATACAATGATTGTAATCGTTACCCGGGAAACTGAAATAAACAAATTACAATAAAAATTTACACCTAAAATGCCCATTTCAAGCCCTTAAAATCAAAGTTGTACAAAATGACCCCTTTAAAGTACCAACTAGATGCAATTTGCTACCGAAAACCGGGTAAGCTTGTAAAGATCGGAGCACTCCTTCTGGTAGAAAAAGTGTTTACAGAAAAATGAAAAAAAAAAATATATATATTATTGTAAAACCATTAGCTCCCTCGCTACGCTCAGAATTTAAAATCAGAAAAAATATGAACACGCCATTTAAAAAATGATTTAAAAATGGTATTGTTTTTTAAAAAAAATATAGGTTAACACTATTTATAAAAATTATCTATAAGGAATTTTTCAACATTTTGTATTTTAAAGGGTGAAAATTGTAATTGAAAAGAGATTAATTGGTGTTTTATTTTAAACCCAGAGGTTTTATAATGTGATAATTTTTAATTTAACTATTTATAATGATTCTCGGTGTCATTAGAAGTACACCTCTAAGAGTTTTTTTTTCAAATTTAGCTTATTTTAGCAGAACTATAAATATAAAGTTGACGTATTTTGACGGGCGAAATTTGTATACATATACTATTTTTACGGCTTAGCTATTTAAAATTAATGAAATATCTCTTCGAGGTTCACTGGAAAAAATGGTTATAATTTTTAACCAATTTTTCAGTTTTTAAATTTGTTGATTATTAAAGGGTGTGGAGTTTTTATAAATTTTTAGTAAATAATTTCTGTATGAATTGCTGAATACTCCCCTTACAATACACGAAAATAAAAAAGTTCACACCAAAGGGGTCATTTACACAGAGAAAAAAAAAATTTCGGGGGGGGGCACGTGCCCCTAGTGCCCACCCCCTAACTACGGCAATGAGACGAATTATAATTTAAGAGATTATTGGTAGGCATACAGCTTTTTGATAGAAAATTTGTTCTAGTTGGTACTAGATAGAGGTCATTTTTGAATTTCTGAGGAGTTTTCAAAATCGTAGAGAAAAACTATCTTTTGGAAATTAAATAACAGGAAAAGTAGTTATACATTAGAAAATAACGAATAAATTACTTACAGCTAATAACTATATAGATAATATATTAATATATAATATTTGTAACTAATTAATTATACAATAAAATATAAATAATACTGAGGCCCCACAGTTAAAAAGTTTAATTTACACCGTGTCTTGTAAATTGTTCCTCTAACATTGTCTTTGATTTGCGAAGTTAAAATTAGGTATATACGTTTATATCTGTAAACTATCTTATGGATGAATTTCCTTTAAAGGTATATTTCTCTTATATTATTTACAAACACAATTTTATATAATTAAAAACATTTAATGCCAACTTAAGATTCAATATGGATAAAAAAATATTTGTTTCTAGAAATACAGATATATATATTTCGAAAAAAAAAGTACTGTGATTTTAATGTATTAAGTTTTAACCCCTATTTAGAATATTAGAATATGAATATATTATTTATAAGAGACGTGGACCTTAAAAATAACTTTAACCACTTAAATACTGTATTTTTTTGGAATTTAATAATATAATATATATTAAAAAAGTTTGATAAAACTTTGAAATAAAATGTAATTTTCGACCGAAATTGTAAAGCTTGTGTACTATAACTATGATTTAACTTCTCAATTTGTATTTTATTGAATATTAATAATATATACTTATTTTGTTTATCTGTATTAGCTATATGGGTTAAATTTTAGTTTGATCCCAATTGAAACTCGAGGATATAAAAACACACATGATTACGTTATTCTCTTACAGTGTTGTTAATATATATTATTGTGTGACAAGTGCTACAATAAACGGTCAATACTATTTTTTGTGGTATTGTAAAATTATACAAACCTAAATTTATAATTCTATAAATGTATTTTGTATGGTAGTTGGATTAATCGGGTTTTGAACGGAACGAATAAAATTAATTTTACAAATTTTATAGGTATGCAATTTGTTAAAAATGTAATAAAAAAAATAACTACTAAACTACTAAAAATTTAGTAACCTATTCTATACACAAAGATACAATAGTATATTATTTATGTTTGTAAGTAAACTGTACTAATAATTTTGCACATTTCATCCATGATATAAAATTACACATATTTCCAATATAATTGTTTGTTTCATTTTAACCTTTCGGATGATTTAGTTTTATTTCATAATATTCCTGTAAATAATAATATTGTAAAACATTAATTTACATAATAAAATTATGATATTGAAAAATATTACCTATATATAACAAAACGCGATTATTTCAAAATTTTAAGTGAGGCAAATATATAATATATTTTGAAACATTTATAATTATTTTTATCCTAAAATTATGTAGTTTTAAGATGAAAATATATAAATATATAAAAATAGTTATCACGAATTTGTATATGTTCTAGATACGATACATTAAGGATTTTAATAAATAATAAATATTTTAATACCTATATAAATTATTATATTATTTCACAAGTTTTCTATGGTAGTTCAATTCTTATTAATAAATATGGAATATATTTGTAGATTGTTTCCACAATGATTTGATTTTAATTATTTTTGAATAATTATATGTGTGAAATTTTTTCGGATAAGTTGAGTAGTTATAATTTTAGTAGCCAATTTCCAAAACTAATAATGTTCAAAAAAAAAAAAAAAAATTAATAATATGATTTTAATGATATTTAGTTGTATATTATCTTAATTTTGTCTTGAAATATATTTTCAAAACAAATTATTTTATGTTAGAGGTATATAAAAAAGGAACTTTATTTCCAATACTTATTATTTTCAATAGATTTTAATGTATATGTATTCTCAAAACTGATTTTCTAACTGATTTATGCTTTTTATGCCAGAAAAATCTACCGAAAATATTTGTAAAATCCGGAAAAATTTGCATTTGAAAAATTGAATATAGTTATAAAAAATTATTCCAACAAAACACATAATATTTTTATTTATTTATATTTTATATTAGGTCATTGTATCCAAAAATAACCCACAATATTTTTAATAAAATAATCGATTATATTATGTTCAGTATATTTCATACAGAGAAAACAAATGCAGCTATAGAATCGTCTAAAAACTTTTGTATTTTCCAGTATTAAAAATAATTTCAGTTAATATATACTTATAAAGATGACATATTTAACTGTGTATACATTATTACACGATTTACATGTGGGTTCTAAAATATATATAATCAACATACTAATGTTCTTTGGATATTATGTATTCTCAAGTTTTTGAAAACATATAGGAACACTATTTAGGTATTTAAACAAAAATTAAATAGGTGTAAAATATTAATTTCATTATTGAAACACATTATTTAAGTCAAAATTAATTGTAAAGATAAATTAATAATATACCGGAGAACTATTTATTTATCTTGGATGTTGGAAATCCGAAATGTTATTTAAAAGTTATAAAAAAATGTTATATTTGCTAGAATTAAATAGAATAACATTTTGTTATTTGACTAATTTTTAAATTTGTAGAATTTAATGAATGTAAATTAAATTTTATAAATAGCTTTGTTATTGAAAATAATAATAATGATGATGATGATGGATTTATTGCATTTCTTACTAAAAAGACGATTCTTAGCGAAGCTTCAGTAGATATACATGTAAATTACTATAGATTATACTAATAATGTGACAATATTATATAATGAAATTAATAAAAAAAAGTTAAAAAAAGTGAAAAAAATAATTATAATATGAAATGATTCAAACCGAAGACCCCGTATAAAAACATCATTAGCTTTCATTAGAGTATTTACGAATGTTAGGAATTTTGGAAAAATTAGCCTACTAATGAAAATAGTAAAATAACTAAATTACAATTTGATATAAGTTTAAAATCACGTTTTACCGCCAAATTTTGACTTAACCATTATTTTTTTTATCAAAAAATACATATTTTTCAAAAAAAAAATTTTGAAAAATCGTATTTTTCTGTAAAGTAAAAAAGGTATACCAATTATGAATTGAATGTCTCTAAATTGAAAATTGGTATTAGTTATAATATATTATAATTTCAGTTAATATATAGTTATTTAGATGAAATATTTAACTGTGTATACATTAGTATAAGTGAGTTCTAAAATGTATAATATCAACATATCATTTTCATTGAATATTAATTATTATAAAATTTATAATAAAAAATTAGGAAATAACGAATATATTAGTTATGGCTAATAAATATATAGATAAAATATTAGTATATAATATATTTTATAACTCACTAAATATACCATAAATTACAAATTACACTTAGGGCGTATAGTTAAAAAATTTTATTTGCAGCAGTACCCGCAAATCGTACCTCTAACACTGTCTTTGATATGCGAAGTTGATATTAGGTATATACTTTTATAATTGTAAATTATCTTATATATAAGTTTTGTTTAAAGACATATTTGTCTTAAATTATTTACAAACATAATTTAATATAATATTATAATACATTAAGACAATGTTTTAATACCATTTAAAGATACAATATTAATTGAAAAATATTTGTTTCTAGAAATACAAATATCTGTATTTCGAAAAAAAAAAAATTGTGATTTTAATACATTAAGTTTTAATCCCTATTTTTAATACGTATATATTATTTATGAGGCGCGGATCATGAAAATCACCTTAATCGCTTATATACTGTATTTATTTTTTTGAGAATTTAATGATATATATTAAAAAAGTTTAATAAAACTTTCAAATTAAACGTAATCTTCGATGAAATTGTGAAGCTTGTATACTATAATTATGATTTAACTTCTAAATTGTATACCTGAATATTTATAATAATTATAATATACTGGTTTTGTTTTTCCGTATTATCCATATTGGTTAAATTCCAGTTTGATCACAATTAAAAACTCGAAGATATCAAAACACACAGGTTTATGTCATTCTCTTACTATAGTGTATACAAATTATATCATGTTAGAAATATATATAAAACATAATTTTTTTTTCTATACTAATTATATTCAATGGATTTCCGTATATATGTATTCCCTAAACAGATTTTCTAACTAATTTTTGCATTCAATGCAAGAAAAAAGTACCGAAAAAATATATGAAATCTTGAAAATTTTGCATTTGAAAAATTGAATATAGTTATGATTTTAATAATCTAAGTTTATCCATTGTTGATACATATAACAATGTCATAAAATGGTTAATGTTAGGTTTTATGATAAGGATATTATTGTCGCTAAAAGCGTCTGGTTTCTGATGCATGTCGGTCATAATTTAAAAAACAAGTTCATTAATTTGGGAGCTATGTATGTCATTGCTATTAAGAAACATCTTCGATTCCACTAATAGGTGAAGGTGCAAACCTAAGCATAATAGAGTTTGGGGAAATATGAGTATGTCAACCAGATAATTATCATACTTTTAATTTAATATTATTTCTGTTACATGAGTGTAATTTGCTATGCGCATAGAAGCAAATCTGTGTTTCAAAAGTCTCAAATACTGTCAATCTTTCTTCCTAAAATCATTTACATATATATATATATATATATGTAAATATAATATAATAAATATTATTATATTTTATATTAATATATATAAAATTTATTAATTATTATATTATATATATAATAATATTATATAATATTATTATATAAACTTATTATAAATATAATATTTAATATATACTATTCGAAAAATTGTGTACACACAAAAGTTTATAGATCTCCTGAGTTGTTCTTCCCACCATTTTTATTCCACACATCCTGATATAATGATACCAAATATTATAATTGTACATATATTAATATATTACTTTTATTATGTATATCATATTTAGGTCAGCTTATTAAATTTGTGTTCATACTAATTACTTACTTTAATTTAGTTTTATAGATTAAGTTTTTAAATTTTAGTTTTTATGTTATTTTTAAAACTGCTGTTTGGCTGTTTTTTTTTTAAATAAATAATTTTGCAATATATAGGAAACAGCCAGTCGGACAATGCAGCCAACCAACAGCATGAAAATCGATCACGACGATGTAACTACACTGGATGAGAACCTTTTTAAAGAAATTGGTTTGTACCAATTATTAAAGCCGTCATTCATGAGCGGAAAGAAAAACCGTTATCGAATATGTTTGTTATTTTGTCTGTGGCTAACGTTAGTGACGATCTGCATGCAACTAGTCCGACTACACTTGGATAGGAATGACCTTCCGATGTTCCAGTTTGAGTTATTGATCACCGTCAATATTATGATTAGTGTGTTCAAGGGACATGTAGTGGTAATGAACGCGGATAAAATATGGGAAATTCTGGAAGCTGCCAGATACGGGTTCACTTCGTGCGGCCATCCATCTAGTTTCCACCGATGTGAATACTCGCTAAGAATCTGGCTCCACACGTTCACTATACTTGTCGTCGGTACAACAATTGTATGGTTATTGGCGCCGTTGTTTAAACACGAGTACATTGAACTGGCCAAACTGGATGGCACCGTCGGCAATTATCGGGTATCTGTATTCAATTTTTGGTATCCCGTTACAACAGCAATGTACAACTGGCCGCCCATCTGGGCTATGATCTATATGTACGAATCATTTATGCATAGCGTACAAGTAACTTTCCTATTGTTCTTTGACTTATTTTTTATCAGCATGTGTATCATATTAGTCAGCCAATTTGAAACATTGTCAGCCTCATACGAAACCCTCGATCTACAGAATCATCGTGTTCGACTTTCGTCACAGTCTCTGGGTAAGGTTTCCTTCATCGATACACATTATTTTACGTGTGTTATTTCTTCTCTAAACATAGCAAATTTACATTTAATTTAGCAAATTAATGACCATAAGTAGTGAAGGCGGTGGTTAGGCGTTGACATGATTATGATAAAAAATCGGGCTTAGATGGTACCCTATACATATCGTTTTCGACTTCTCCAGTAGTTTTCTTAGGGGAGAAGCAAAACATCCTTCGATGCATTGAATGTTGTTTTAATCTGTATACATTTATATGTATACCTAAAAAACTACTATATGGTGTATAACTTATATACGCAGAATTCAAACATATACAACATGTACTGATAATTTTGATTCGAGTAAAAATTCAGGCTAATATAATTATGTGGTTTATATTTTATTATTTTTGCAAGCTACTATGGGTACGATTTCTAAATAACTATAATTTAATAAATTATATATCTGGATAAATTGGACTATTTATTAGTATTTTGGGTATATAAAGCAGCAAATCGAAAAACATAATTTTAGTATGGCATTTAGTTTAGTGAGTGTAGTCTCATTTTATTTAGTTTCATGTTTTTGTTTTGTATTAACTATGTCAACCAAACGAATATATTTTATTAATCTACATACATATTATCGATTGATCACCATGGAATAACAAAATAAATCAGTGTTTAATACAAGGGCGTAGGTATAAATTTCCTATGGGAGGAGTTCAAAGTAGGAACCATGAGCCCCTAGAAAGAAAAATTTGAAAATAAATTACTTAATATAATATATTATGTATTGTGTAGTTTATTTTAATTATTTAATATAGTAGGTAGACTATAATATAGTAGTTTAGACAGTGACGACTCGTGTATATGTGCACTGCCCAAATCCCATACAAAACCATTTTAAGATTATTATAAGAAAATTAATAAAATAATATTATATCTTATTATAATACAGAAGTATTGTATGAATAATATGTATATTTTATTAGCTAAGAAATTTATAGTATAGCTATATATGTCGTTAATATTGATAAGAACGTCAGCCGACGCGACATGCTAACCGCGATA
>JAIPRL010006239.1:0-28329 GCA_025469235.1 Pemphigus obesinymphae
ATTTTAACCAGTTTTAAACCCGAAACCCGTAACCCAAAAAAAATATTAACCGTTTTTCAACACCGAACCCGGAATCCGGAAAAAATTAAAACCGTTTTTTAACCACGTATCAGAAACCCGGAAAAATCTTAACCGGTTTAAACCCGTAACCCGAAACCCGAAAAATTTTAACCCATTTTGACTCCCTGAATTTATTCCATTCTAAAAGCCAATTAATTAAATTTCCCTGGCGATTCCAAAACCATAATAGACATCATAGTACCTACATAATATGTGTAAGTAATAAAAACTACATAATGGTTTACCTATCTAAATTACAATACTTTAATTTTGAAAAATTCAGTTTACACACAAAATATAGTTGTTGGTGGGAAAAATATAGGTAATATTTATTTTATTTTACGGTATTGCGATATACCTATTGGTCATTATATATAATGGTTCAAAGTTACTATCGTTTTTGTTTGTAGTATAATCAATAAACTATTATTGAAACCAGTAGGCAGTAACCACCATAAGAATTTATTTTTAAATATTTAATCAATAATGTAAAAACTTGTCGATTTATAACTGATAAAACGTATTTCTTTTTATTATAATTCGTATACCTACCAACCTATATTTCAATGACGTCAATTCGTACCCATTATATATTAATTCTATATATCATATGTGTATTTATATTTTAATATTTTTAGTGAGATTAAATTCCAATAAGTGTTTACCAATACTATTATAACGTTATACAACATTATACTAAATAAAAAATTCAAATAAAACAGTTTTTATACGTGAAAATATTCATCACTCATAAGTATAGGGTTAAGTAGAATGTTTATGCACTAAAAAACAGCTAAATATACATTAAAAAATTGAAAAATGTGAATTAAAAATGAAGAAATATGGACAAAAATTATACAATAAATATAGACACAAATTTATTTATAAATAGTATATAAACAAATCGAATAATCAACCGTTTTGTGCTCGTCATATTAATTATTAGTGAGTAATGACATATGATTTAAATACAAAATTAAAATATATAAAAATATATATTTTTAACAAGAGTTGCGTTGAATAACAATAGTTTATTTCACATTTTCCACTATGTATCTGCGTCTATATTTGGCACTAATAAATTCTTGAATCTATTAGAAGAAAAATCTCTGTGTAAAAAAATGTTATTTATATATAAATAAATAATAATAGTTTCTGTACCTGGAAAAACTTCTTTTCCACGTCAACAGATGTAACTGGTGAAAACTTAAAAAAAAACACTAAATCTTCTGTAGTTAACTTCACTTCGATTCCCTCAATGATTTGAGAAAATCATGATAAAAATTTTACCAGGTTCGTTTTTTTTTTGTAGTGTGCCAATTAGATACTACCATTGATTATATATTATATTATAATATATAATCAATGATACTATATGATACATATGCTATGTAACGGCCTTTGCAATCAATTGTTTCATCGATTGAAACCTAATTAATGTTCTTGCCAATTACGTAATTTTGAATTTTATTTATTATTTCTTGATAGCAATCTGATAAATAGTTTTTGCGAATTGTCGGTTCATCAGGTATCTCTTTTTCTGTGTACTTTTTCAAAAATTTATGAAAAACAGCGTTGTTGACCTTATTTAATGGTATGTTAGCTGACGTCAATGCTCTACACAAGTTTAATAGTTGAATGACGACTTTTTCGTGTTCGATATTAATTGTTGTAAATCTTTTTTTTCTTTGTTTTATGTACTTATAGGTTTTCATATGCTGTTCAACAGTAAACCGATGATCGCTACCGACTTTAAGTTCGCATAATTTATAATAAAGGATTAAACCATCGGTAGACAAAACGTGCTTAACAAATTCTTTTACAAATCCTCTTAGTCGGTTAGAACAAGAGTTTTTTACTGTTGGCATTACTAAAGAACGAGTAAAACGATTATTGATTGATATAATCATTGATTATTATAAATACTAATATATATAATCAATGATATAACATTTAACAAATATAACACGGCAAAACACGAAACGCTCAGTATATACTCTATATCGGTCGTAGACTAGACGGCAACTAACTATATTAAACGTTTTGTCAAAATATGTAAACGTTAAAATCGTAGTTATGTTATCACCTTTAAATTGTAATGGCTTACAGTTTTAAGATAAATTCGATTGTCACAATCGATGAGCTTTATCGAATTATATTTAAGGGGATTGGAAGCGGTAATTTATTAAGGGGTTGTGTATAGGCAATTATTTGAAATATTAACGTTACGCAGTGCGTTTTAGTGAGTAGTATTTGGTCTTTAGTGTGTGTAATAAATAAACGTTCGGCATAATAATAAATTGTGGTGTGTTCACTCGCACGCGCAGGCACATGTCAATAAAAACGGCTATATACCGTATTTGAAAAGACACTAAATCCCATTTCCAACATACCGATTGTCCTAGTGATGCGATAAGGATTCTGAAAACTGATTTGAATTTGTCGTGAAATCTGCTTTAGAACGACTTTCCCACTTTTTAAAATTTTTTTTCTTTGATTTTCACAAGAATTTAAAATGTCCGAATATATTAACTTAGTTTTTGACAGACTTAGGAAAAAAATTAAAAAATGTGGAAAAGTCGATCTAAAGGTCCTCACACACTGTAGTGGAACGGGAACGGGAAATAGTACGTTAGGTAAATAAAATAATATTTTATATAATAAAAAAAAATATATATATATTTATATATTATGTAAAATACATTATTTATACATACATATCTATAATTTATAGATAAATTAAAAATAAATTTATTTAAAAAAAAGTTTTCATACTCTTATAAAAATAAATAAATGTATATTATAAAAAATAACAATACCTATTAATATATATACACGAGTGAAATGAACGAACGAAAAGTAATATGGAAAACAATCAGAGAAAGGAGAAAAAAATGAATTGGACATATAATAAGAAACGATGAATGGATAACTGCAATAATAGGAGGAAAAATAGATGGAAAAGCTGGAAGAGATAGACCAAGAACACCATTTATGAAACAGATCATAAAAGATATAGGAAAAACTAATTACAAAGGATTTATAGTAACGGTGATGGACAGATACAAGTAGAGATCATTGAACTAATCTAATAAGGATTGTAAAAAAAAAAAATACATGAGTATATGTATGTCTTTAAAATATTATTATCATTTATCATTATGATAATATTATCATATAAGTAATACATTTACGATAAATATATACGATAATAATAAAAATATAACGCACTAAGCACCGTAAATAAACTTGAGCAATTGAGAACTGAATCATTGAATGTAAACAACTTGAGCCTAGTCTCCACTTGTCATTTTTATATCCTAATAAGTAATAACCACGTCCGTGCATCTCGGATATGTGCGTCACCAGTGTTGGGTAAGTTACTTTTAAAAAGCAACTAAGTTATGTTACTATAGTTACAAAATTAAAAGGTAACTAGATTACCTTTTCGTTACTTAAATACAAAAGTAATAGCGTTACATTACTTTTTAAGTTCAAAAGTAACTAATTAAAATGACGTTACTCTCAAAATTTTTAAATATGTAAAAATTAAAATAATAAAATAAAATGTCAAAAATATCTTAATTTTTTTCTAATAGTCGTCAGTGGAATATTATAAAATTCAATATCATGCCTACTCCAACTTATTATATAAAATCATAAATCGTTAAAATATCTACTTTTCGCAGATATAATGGGTCATCGGCAATTTTAAACAAATTTATTAGAATAAATTGTGTTTTTTAATTATAAATATGTAACGCGTTATTTTACAAAGTTACTTACAGATAACTAACGTAGTTACTCTTACGTTACTACAAAAATTAAATAACCGAAGTTACTATAACGTTACTCGAAAAAGTAACTATATTACATTAACGAGTAACGTCCGTTACGTTAATACCTACCCAACAGGTGTGCGAATTCTGACGCTTCAGTATATACATTGTCATCAAAAGAATCTACCGTATAACCCATTTAGTGCATCTGTGCCCTTGGCGACCTTTACATTTTTAAATTTGTAGGGGTTATTAAAATTGCGAAAGCACAGATTTATTGCCTACATACTTTTTTTTGAGGTTATACTCCCGGCAAAATACTGATTACCCAATAATATCCATGATTATATGAAAGTCGCACATTGTAGGTATCACACATTGTTCAATTAATATTTTTGAACCCCTGATTTGGTCAAACGTGTGACGTCACCTAGGGCGCAGATAAACTGGATGGGTTATATTAAACTATACCGTAGGTGTATAAACAGAATCTGCCGATGTTCCCGATTTCATTGAAGCATTAATTTTTTTAGTTTCTGGGCAGTGTGCTGAACAAATATTATTGATTTTTTAGAAAAAAATAGCTTTAGAAACTCCAAAACCTTCAATTCCCATTTCTACAGCAATTTTTTCCAAAGCAATTTGCCCTCTATATTTATTTTTGTAATTTGATAAACTAGTGTTTCACAAAACTTCTAATGTCGAGCATATATTTACAAATTTCATTGTTGTATCATCAGACCACTTTTTTTTCGGACATTTTTAGTACATTTATAATATATTATAATATTTAATATGATAAAATATAATATTATAACACTATAAAAACTTCAAGTGCACTGAATGTGTTTGGTAAATTGATACTGCAGTTATTTATTTTCAGATAGAATTGAAAAATGTATTTTTTCAATTAAAAATTAATAATTAAATTTAATCATATGTCCGACGTATATAATAATATAGGATATACATACCTATATAATAATATAGGTACCTATACCTATATTGAACTCGAACCTATATTCTAAAAAAGTTAAATAAAAACAACTAAAAAAATGTTTTGAACATAGATTCGGAGAAGACGTTTTCTAGCGTTTTATAATATATACTATTACAAATAATAATTATATAAATCTATTATAATATAAGTAATAATTATATTTCACGGACGATGATTGTTTGATACAGTTGAAATTCTTATCAATATCAATGGTAATTAGTATTATGTGTCGTGCCGCGCAAAAACCATTATGGTATGGCATGCAAATGAGCGCGGCCCATTTCAGTGCGATTTATAAAACGCGATGTTGTGGTGAGACCCTAAACCACTACAGTGTGTGGGTTAGAGGACGTTTTATAGTGCATACGTTTGCATATTTGGTGATTTTTTAGTTTTAAAAGCATATTTCTTAATTTTATAAATTTTCATATAGCACATTTAATGATTAATGGTAATGCGATTTAAAAATTCGTAAATTAAAAAAATTTATTTAGGTACCTACATACATAGATATACAATATATACACGTATCATGTTTTTAGGTCTTATAGGGTCTTATACGGTCTTCCAGATGATATGACCGGTCATGATATAACTTACTTTATAATACCTATGCGCCAATTATTTCCAATGACGTTGAACGTAGTTTTTCAAAATATAAAAATTTGATAACGGATAATCGGCGCTCTTTTAATTATGAAAACAACAATTTTCAATGCAACCATTTTGAAGGTAATATAAACTAAGAACAAAATTTATACCTAAATTCTCATTATTTAGGTATGCTTTGCAATTATGTAATTTAATTGAAACATTAGAAAAGAAAAAAAAGGTCAATTTTTAAAGTTAGGTATTTTAAAAATTAAGTACCTATTAAAAATTTGAATGTAAAAATGTATTATTTATATAGATATTTTTTTTTATCATTTTTGTAATTTCAATATATTTATTAATTTAATAAAATTCATTAAACTATCTTAAGAATATTTATTTAGAACTACATATTTATAGTTATATATATGTAGAAAAAAATAAAAATAAGTGCATATTTATACTTTTTAAGTGCATAAAGGCATGCATATTTAGTACATTTTAAGTGCATCAAGTATTCATAAGTCATATTTAACTTACTTTGCGTAGGATAATTAGGTATAGCTGACAGTAGACGTATACGTATTTAGACGTTATTTTTATTAGACAGTAGACGTTATTAGGTAACTATTATTACAATTTCTAAAATTAAAATTAAAATTACTTGCTATAATTAACACGTATTTAAAAATTGCCACAAAAAATCGTATTCAAGAATCGAGATACCTATATTATATTACGAGTAGGTATATAGGTATATAGGTACTTATGACTATAATCATATTTCAATACATTTATCGTTTGTCTTTCTTCTTTTTTTACTTTTCTATCGAATGAGTATCGTCCGGTTACGATTGTTATACGGTTACACTAGGCGTGTTTTCGCGATTAATCAGGTTGTTATTTGGTCTTTCTACATATAACCAAACATAATAACCACTACATTTTGATCGGCTATAAATTATTATCAGCAAAACTGATTGTTAATAAAACTCAGTAACCAAAATACATTTTGTTAATAGCGAAAATACGCCTACTATTAAAGAGTTCATCAATTAGATAAAATTTATTAAATAAAATACAAATAAATTATCACTTTAAAGAACCAACAAAAATTAATCGGCTATCAGAAAACTTTTTGCCAAAAACTCCTGTTCTATTCCTTCTACCCGAAAAAGTATCCTGGACACATTTTTAGTACAGGTAATACGATATAGTAGGCTATTTCCAGGCCATAAAACATGATCCTATATTATACTCGTATAATGTTTATTTATTATTAATACAATATTAATTGGTATCCATGGTAATCGGAAAATCGATAAAATAATTAATTGTACCATCAATTTCCTGTGTGAAATTTGTTTTTCCTTTCATAGCGACGGATTTTTTTCAAACCCTGCCCTTGAGAACGAAATATATGTATGGACAATTTAGTACTATTAGTTGAACCACTTGAACTGTATTCTAATTTTTATTTCATACAAACATAAAAAAAGCTTTTGGAATTACATATAAAATAATATTGAATTCGTCAAAATGTTTTTTTTTTGTGCTACAAATATTTGTTTTATTATAAAGAGGATAAGTATTTGCGTATGCAATTCGATAGAATCAATAAGTTACACCTACAGGGAAATAATACGTTGTTAACAGTTCACCGTTAATGATTTAAATATACCTTCTTTTTTTATATATGTAAAGTAAAGAAATGTATATTTTTAGAATATTTGTTATTGAGATACAACCAGAACCTACATTTTTTTTTCAGACTTAGTCGTCTTTACCACAATCTGATTTTTTAAATTTTTTCATTACCTAAGTAAAAAATTAATGTAGTCTAATAATTGATGCATCCTGGACAGAGAAAGTTAAAAATGAAGAAGTATACCAAAAACTGAAAGAACTAAAAGTAATATGGAAAACAATCGGATCAGAGTAAGGAGGAAAAAATGGATTGGGCATATAATAAGAAACAATGAATAACAACAATAATAGAAGGAAAAATAGGTGGAAAAGCTAGAAGAGGTAGACCAAGAACACTATTTATGAAACAGATCATAGAAGATATAGGAAAACCATGACAAAATAGATAGGTATCATCACAGATTTTTGATACGCACAACCCGCTAAAATATTTCCTCACCGCATCTGTGTTGTAGTTCACCACTTCTTATTGGCCAATATTATCTTATGTATTCTTGCCTGTATATTTACTTGTTAATTATTTAATAGTGCACATATAATTTCAATAAATTATATTTGATATTATTTATTATGATTTAAGTTATCATAATCCATGTTTAATTATCTCTTACTATTAATCACCATCAAAATTCAAATCCGAATGACAAAATATTGGACCAATGAAAAGTGGTGAACTAGGTACATTATAATGAAAAAATTTAAAAAATCAGATTGTGGTAAAAACGACTAAGTATGTATAGATACTAATAATACTATTATTTTATATATTATGTAGGTATATATGGAAACAATTAAAATCATAATACTTTTTAAATGTCGTTTTTTGTGTGGGATACAGGTATTTAAATTTCGCCGTAACAATAATAATTTGTAATCATATAATTGGGGAGTTAAAAAAGTATAAATATTTTAATTGTAGGTAATAATTGTACATACATTTTCAGCGGCTTTTTTGGACGTCACGCGGCATTATTTTTCGATCGGGCAAGTGAGCAGTCTAGACGGGGCCGTCCCAAAGCAATATTTATGGTGGTGGTGAGGGGCTGAGGTGAAAATTTGAAAAAAAAAAATTATTTTTCTCTTTAAAACTTGAAATAAACGAATAAAAAATAAAAAGGTTATCAACTTTTTCTACTTTGCGACTGCTTTCCAGAGTTGTGGGAGGGGGGTCTAGATCAAAGGAATGTCTTTTCATGTGGACGGGTCTTCAACAATGCTGCGTGGCTTTGACATTATGTTTAATATATACATATAGTAAAGCGAGGGAAATTTTTATAACATCCTCCTCGGTCGACATTTTAAAATTGAATATAATAATATGATCTGTATGAAATTGTATTTATGACACGGCTAAAAGCCGAGTGCGGCGTGATGTTCCGTCTGGACGTCGTACACCCAATTTTTAAGGGGTTTTGTATAGGCAACTTTTATGAAATTTTGTGAAAAATGAAAATTCAACAATTTGAGTATATATAAATAAAAATAAATTATAAAAAACAAAATTTTCTAGCAACCAACGTAGCCGATTTTTGCTATATACATATTTACACGTTTTATGAGTTGTTGAAAAATCAATTT
The DNA here is from genome assembly GCA_025469235.1 of Pemphigus obesinymphae. Taxonomy (NCBI): domain Eukaryota; kingdom Metazoa; phylum Arthropoda; class Insecta; order Hemiptera; family Aphididae; genus Pemphigus; species Pemphigus obesinymphae. The sequence goes on from JAIPRL010006239.1 coordinate 8,716, forward strand.
TATTATTATTTTAAATTACCTATCTATTGTATTTCAATATTTTATCGAGATGGTAGCGTGGAATTTACGAGTTAAAAAAATAGAACATGAGTAGGTACTGCAAATGAGCAAAGTGAAATAAGTTGGGAAGACGAACGAAGAGAAGAAAAAATTCTATTAGTTTTATTGCTAAATAAAATAAAAAAAATAAAAAAATGGCTCCATAATATTAATGAAAAAGGAATTTATTCGATGAGTATCATCATTTGATAGATGATTTGCTTTTATACCTACTTTCAAATGAACGAGAAACATTTTGAAGAATTATTAAAAAATAAACTATACTTTTTAACTACTAAACTATTTAAAAGTACAATATTACTAATATTACTATATTTGTTACTATAATAATACTTACTCGTGATGTTTCACAATAAATTGGAGGATATTTTCGAATTAAATTGTCTGAGTGACCGAAGCGAGCGAGTTATCCGACCCGGTTAATAGGTGCATTCGAAAAAATACACTTATATCTTATAAAATATTATAATACTAGTAAAATATATTATATTTTATTTTACTTTCGGCTATTTAGGAGGCAACTTGTATAGGTCATTTTTGATTATGATAAGAATCCGGGAGGCAATTCGTATAATTATTATCAGTCTATTTTACCTCGGGGCTCGGGAGGCAACTAGTATGCACCCCTCTTGTATAGGCTCCTCTTCTTCTCTTTCGACTATTCTCCCGACTATTTGGGATCGGCAGATCGGTTTATATAGATAATAGATGACTATGAGAAATTTTCAAATAATATGAAAAATTCTTATGTACTTTCGTGTGTAAATGAATATTAGTATTTGTAAACTCCATTATCCACAAACCGTACGAGTACCAGCATTGAGTACCTACACACGCGTGTAAATGATCGTAGAATGTTTCGTAATGTCTTCAAAATTTTAGTACCTGGTGATTTATTGTATATACCTAGTACTATTCGATTCAAAACAGTTGTTAACAAATAATTTAAATCAACTTTCAGAATAATTATAGGACTACCGATCAATTGCTACGATGGATAAAGAATAAGCTTTTTTAGTCTAATATTCTATAATACTGAGAAAAATTATGGAAAACCTCTGGGCCCCGATGTAAGTACTCAGTAAGTTATTGGCCAGTAACTATACCAACTGGCAACTACAAACCATCTAATATCTATTACTTCTACAGACCTGCAGTAACTGCATTGTATAATATAATAATAATAATATTTACTTAGTCTTTAGTTGTTTTTAACATTATTTAGTCTTTACTAAATACCTGTCCAATATTTTATTTTGGTATTTTCAAAACGAACAAAGACCTATGGACAAACATTTATAAATACTAATAGATAAGTAGTAGGTACCTATTTTGTAATTGTTTTTGTATAATTTAATATTATTTTAGAATATGTATTTATATTTTAAAAAAGTCATAAAAATAATCGTTAAAACTTATTGGTGCGGGGGAGGGGGGTATTGAATATTTTCACACTTGTACCCGAATTTCGAAGCTACTACGCCATTGGCGAGTACCGATGAGTAGGCATTATACACGAAATAAACAGATTTCGTACGAGGAACGGCACGCAATAAATAATATAAAATATTGAGAATTATAAATATTTACAAACAAAAAAAAGTACAAGTGGCGTGAATTGCAGCTGCAGTGGTGTTTCGAAAGGATTGCACATAATAGTCGGATTCCTATACGACAATATATTGTATTATATTTTTCAATATATCGCGTGTTGTACGCGGAATACGAAGCAGTGACGTCATTAACTGCGCGGTGATCAGTAATTCGGAACGCCTTTCCTATACATATTACATACTGACACGAACGTACAACATGCACGCAAGCGTCGTAAATCGTAATATTACTATTCAGACCATGTTTTTGGGAAGCCTGTCCGGGGGAGGGGGGGTGGTTATTGTACAAGCGATATTCTTTATCGTTTAAAATATCGCGGAAACTGTGCACTGATAGATAACAACTGTGAATTTTGTGTTTTTTTTTTTTTCAAAATTGAATGTTTTACCCATATAACACGGTATAATAATATAGAAATTGTAACCGATCGGGTGGGGGCTCTCTCGTAAGACGTTCGAATATTTTCTAAATTTTTCTATTGTCGAGAAGAGGAGATACATATATGCGAAAAAAAATTACGCGGGACGGCCGCACAAAATCATATATAATACATAGACGATAATAATAATAACTTACCTACCTATAATAATCGAAATTCGAATTTTATTATTATTATTGGAACTCGTATACAACGCGCGCATGCGCGCACCAACGCTGCGCCGAGAGAAAAAATCGTTATACGTCCGCGATCGATTGTTATTCAGTTATTTTTCCATGAGCGTCACGTTGGCGGCCTGACGGGTGCGGCCATATTTCCAGAGAGCGAACCATTCGTGTATCAGCGACGGGAAACGACGTAACGTCCGCTCACAAACCGCATCCACCGCCGCAACGCCACCCGACGCCCGTACTGTGCGATCGACAATTCGCCGCCACCGCCGCTGTTACCGTCTCACCGGGTTTTTATATGCGCATTATTTTCGATTCGTTTTCCGTTTTTCGGGTATAACGTCGGGCTTTATTTCTATTTATTTATTTTTTTTCCCCCGACACATTTCCTCGCGCTTTGTACGTCGTAGTGCGCTCCCGAGTACATAAGTCTCGTTTTGCACACGCGTTGTCGCCGTTCGCCACCGATCTCTCGCGCGTCGGCCCGCCGTCAAATCCCGCTAATTCGACCGTCCCCCGTGCACGGCACGAGTGCTCCGAAACACGTCGTTTAATCGTTACCCCACAGTACACCAGTAGCAGCTGTCGTCATGTCCGAAAGAGAAGAAAACGTATACAAGGCGAAACTCGCCGAACAGGCGGAAAGATACGACGGTGAGTACCGCCGGCCACTGGCCCCGCTTGAATACGATGATTTATCTATATATAATAACGCGCTGTCGTGTGTACGCAATATTTTTGTGGGCATTACGAGTGTTCGTCGGGGACAATGTTTGTTGCGTGCGTTGTGTCGAAATTTGTCCGGTCGTCCCCGGAGGATACGCCGCGAATCGAATAGGAATCCTCCGATTTTCCGCGGACCAAAGGACTCGTATTTCGTATAATATGGGTACCTGAATTTACCTAACCGTGACGCGACCACTCGCCTCCACCGCCTCCGTTTCATCGCATCGCGCCCAAATAATCAATACGCATAATCGGGCGCGCTATATATTTTCATTTTTTTTTTTTTTTTTTTTTTTTTGTAGGTTAGCCGCATCGCGCACCTATTTACGAGTACGTGCGTGTGTGTGTGGGCACAACGGCTATTATAATATACGACCACGATGACGGTTTATACCGTTAGGCGTACGAAATTCTATTGCGCGCTTATACCTATCGAAATTCTATTGCGTCGTTGGGAAAACGGCGTGCCGGGGCGGCGGACGCCGGTTATTTTCCTCCCACACGGTGCGGCGGCCGAAAAGATTCGAGCGGCGTTTTCTCTCTATAATAATCGGGCCATTTTTTTTATTGGCTCGATTTTCGTCTTCCCGATAGTCGTCGGCTTCCGTGTCCACGTTCCCCCCCCCCCACCGATCAAATAAATTATAATAATAATATTGTCGTTTGCTGGGGGGTTATTTCTGGGATCGGGTAGCCGATTTTCCGGAGATTTTCTCGTCGATTTCTCTCGTTGCATTCTAACGATCGTTTTTCACCCGACGACGCCGCGTTTACGATAAGTACCCATGTCGACTAGTTTCCCGTTTCCGAATATTGTTCACCCATCCGACTGATGGGTCACTACAAAAACCGGCTCGTGGTGTGATTATAGCGTTAAATCTAACTTGTTATTTCAAATGGGTACCATTAATTTGTTATTCTTTGAGTTAATTTTTACTTGTTTTAATAATATTCAATGATATTGTCGATAGTAGGTATTAAAATACCAATTAAATTGTAAAACTGCGAACATACAATGCATCTTGAAGTCGGAAATATAAGTAATTAATGGAAACTAGGTAAAATACCGTTCATACACTCACAATTCACATACCTATGCATATATTATATTGTAGTAGGTACCTATTGTATTATTATTTATTAGTAGGTACCTGTCTTGAAGTAAAAATACTGGCTACCTAATAAGAATGGTAAATATGATACATGATACAATACCGATGAATTGTTTAAATGGGCCCAGTTACAAAATACTGTATTGTCAGATATCTCGGCTGTGTACACACCTTAATTGTTACAACTACCTAAAACAAAAAATAGACAGTATGTGACTAAAAATTAAAATATCGTATTGAATACCCAATCTGAGTAATTAAATGGGGTAAATGTAATTGAAAGTAGGTACCTACATAAAAATCGAATTCATTTGAACATTAAAAACCAAGTTAGGTACATTTTAAATAAAATAAAATCCTATGAAAAAAATTAATCAAGAAAGGATAATTCAATAATTTAAATTCCCAAAAGATAAGAAGTTTTATGTACATATACCTACCTAAATTTATTTTTGACATAGGTACTTTTGGACTATCTACTAGATAATTCCTGTTTTCCAAGACAGCTGATCTAAGATTAAACTTAATACGTATTAAACAAATTATTTTTAACAATCATAGAATAATTAATTCCTGGAAAATTAGGTAGGTATTTCTTTTAGTTGGTAACTTCTTACATAATACATAATTTCCTATACTAACTGTGGTGAAAACCACATAATAAAATAATTTTGTACTTTTAATGTGTGATTTCATGTTTTAAAATTTTTAGTCATTTCTAACTTCTGATTTAATCATGAATATATTTAATGTTGGTTAAGAATAAAATGTGTACTCAACCAACCATACACGGTTTTTCTAAGTCTGTGCGTATGCGTATATGGTCGGGTATATATACACACCGTTAAATTAAACTTACTTGATAGATAAGTACCTATAAATTAAATTTAAAAAATATTTTTAAAGCATTAAAGAGGAACCAGCCATCAATATAATATACATGAAATACCTATTTACCTAAAATTTTTATCTCACTAATAAATTTATGGCCAAAAATTCCAATGTAATTTACAAAGCATTAAAAATAACTTTGTACTGAATTTTTCTCTTGAGTAAGTATCTATTTCAAATGTGGATAGGTACTAGTATAGACTGTAGACCATTCCCCACAATTAAAATCCAAAAATAAATTTTATGTTCTGTGTACCTACCGTTGTATCAATTTATATATGTTCAACATGAGGCCCAACATTAACTACATATCAATTTAAAATGTAGGTACTTATCTAAAACCTTATAGTAGTCTCTAATAAATCAAGTCATACATGGTTTTTTTTCATCGGCTATAGGAAAGGAGTATACCTACCACCAATCAAAATGTATATTTATATTTTTCTGAGATTAATTTTCTATTAAAATCACAATTCTTATAAGTGAAGTACCTAAACAAAAAAAAAATAATATTTAAACTAATGGTAGAACCTATTGGTTTAGGTAGGTAGATACAAAAAATTGTTTGTAAAAAAATAATAATAAACATGTAAATTCGGTAGGTATATAATTACATCTGTTATAAATTATCTAGTTTATCTAACTTAATATTTAACTACCAATAATTTATTAATTTAAACCTGGCCTGTGGTGACTAAAAATAAATAAAAATGGAACAATGTTGGTTATATACGAGGTTATAAGTTTATACCTGAGTAGGTATACAAGTTCAACAATATCTTTTAATTTATAAAGAACAATAGGTACCTATCTATCTCATAAAACATTATCACTTGGTAGATGTGAGTAAAGTTCATTATTTTATCTTCATAGAATAAATTATGACAACAGGACATTTTTGGTTTATTGTACGGTAGGTATATATCGTAAGTTATAACAGTTTTTTTTTTTACTATTACAAGGTAAGTTATACTAGGAGGATTAGAAGTAGTGATTTTCTGTTATACACATATTATATTTCCAACATACCTATCAATTAGTGATCTGGTAAAGTTCTGTAAACTGATCTGAATTGTTTGTTTTTATCATTAATTATTATAATAAAGTCTACATTTTTAATTTATACCTTGAAATACTACTAAAATTAAATTAATGCATTTAACAAATAAAAATTAACATAATATCTTATAACATTCGTATGAGAGGAATAGCAAGTTTGGATGTTTGGTTTGATATTCACTCGAGAGGGCATAGGTTTAAGGCTACTATCTATTTGATTACGCTTAAAAGCCTATCCACTCTAGGAAAACTATTTTCCGTATTGGAAAGGCGTCAAAGTATGGCATCCTCTTGGGTCTTGTAATAAGTTGGACAGGGCTTTGTGAACATAGGAACGATGATGGGATACAATTTATGTACCTACTTCCTCACAAATTGAGATCAGTTTTCAAAATTCTTAATGCATCTAAATTGCTATGATTACTTGGGTGTATGATTGAAAGAAACAGAAAAAAGCCATTTCCCATTATTAACCGGGAATATTAGTATTCATATTTAAGTCCACAGAATATTAATTCATAAGAAATTTTCATTATTAAGTATCTAGTTAAAAAAAGAGTAGGTACTAGTATTAGGTTAGGTCATACATTTAAAAATAATATAGTAACATGTGCAAATAATAAATGTGAATTTTAATACATATCTGCCAATATTAATGTTACACTGTAGATAAATGTATCTATATTTAGTTTCTTTCTATTTTCCCCTGTTTTATGATACAATTTATACAGATTTTACTCATTAGACCATTACTAATGATGTGGACGTTACTGGTAAAACATATTCAGTTAATAATTGAATATAAAAAAAAATTATCCATCTAGAATGTCTTTGAGACAGGATAGTGTAGTATTATTATTTTAAATTCTAAAACAAAGATTTATCATTGCACTTGAAAAATAGTTCTGATCAAGTTTGGTCAAAATTCGTTATATTTTCCAATTTATATTTGTCTTGTCTTTTTGAAAACCTACTGAGAAAATAGAAAAATGACCTACCAACTAAAATTAATTTGCTAGGTATCAAATTAACTCTACCTGAAACCGTATATATTTACATACATAATAAAACCAGTTCATTTCTCAAAAATTCTTGTATGCTCAAAATACTAAATAATATTGCATAAAAAAAAAAAAAAATTCAACTTCTGTCCTATTTATTTCTGTATATTTAATAGATAAAATAAAGTAAATAAAAAAATGTATAATATTAATTCTTTATGAACTACCTAATTAACTAAAATAATATACGCTATTCAAAATGTTCTCATTTTGCTTTTATACACTTCTTCAATCGTTCGGGTCACTCAACTGTAACATCACTTATAGCATGTGAATTTGTTTCATATTTCTAAGATATTTGTAAATTGTTGAAAATTAAAAATGTTAACTTGAGTTTTTCATTCAAAATTGTTTGCGCTAAGATTCACTTTCGGATCCATTTTACCACTATCCAAAATGTCTATACATTTTTGACAAAAAAAAGTTTTATACATTCATAATATGTATTGTTTTTTTATTTATATTGTTATTGATTTCATAATAACCTAAGGTACACATACAAAGACATTTTTTAATTTAGGTACTTTATGATATTTATGGATTTGTATTTTCAAGGGGAATATAATTGTATTAAGATTATGTTCTGTGATTATAGTATTGTTCCTACATATAATTTAAAAGATAATTTATAATGGTAAATGAACATTTTTCTCCCACATAAAATTATGATAAATTTTTCGATAATGAAAATAATCATTTTATATTTATTCTTAATGTATTTATATAAATAAAGTATCAATTTCAGAGGAATGTGTTGTCAAAGTGTGGTATCGGAATAAATTGTATTTAGGTATTATTATCTATAAGTTAAAATAAAATTGATGACCGACGTACAAATTATTAGTTTTTACCTCTGTTTTTACATTAGTTATTGATAAACTTTTTTTTTTATATATATATAATTGATGCAAATGTGAAATATAAAAACTTTTATTGTGATAAATATATTATGAAAGGTTGAGTTGAGGCAGATTTTTACTTATCATTGCAATAACATTGCCAATTTACATTTCTTACAGTTAATATGTTAATACGAATTTGTGTTTCTTAAGTTTTATATTGTTTCCAATATCAGCTTACATACTGTATATTTTATAAGTAATATGTACCTATAGGTACCTAAATATTTTAAATTGTTTATTTTCTTTCGTTGTGTATCTTTAGCTAATCTATATTATTATTTAGGTACATACCTATTATGTACCTACCTATATTAAAATTAAATTGATATTTTAAAAATTATGAGGTATATTTATTAATATTAATAATAGATAGGTACATATTTATTATAATATTTTATATACTGTTTTGAATTTTATTATTATTTATTTATTTTTATTTTATTAACATGAAATATTAATTATAGATATGTATAATATAGCAATTCTAATCTAGTTAATTTGCCTGGTATTTCTTGGTTGCCACACACCTGGAAAAATGGAAAACCTGAAAATGTCTGGGGATTTTAATTAAATCAGGGAAATCACGAAAAAGTCTAGAGTATTTTAATTATTGGCTGGAATTGTTTTTAATTTAAATGTTTCAATTCAAGCTTAATTTAATTAGGAATAAAAGCATAAATAATGTAATTGTAGAGTTTAGTTTACAAAACCATTCAGACATTTCATCATTCCCTATTATGATATTTCTTTTAATTTATAATATTATGTTCTTTATCATATTATATAGTATAGATTAAAGCTAAAGTACCATGAAAAATCTACTTAGTCATATAAAATACTAGGTATACCTAATTGTTTTTAAATGAGTATACATTTTTTTTAATTTAGTCAGGAAAATATGGTAAGTCTGGGAATTTTTAAACTTCAAAATTATGGCAACCTTATATCTGTAAACTGTATAAAATGCAATGCAACTTGTTTTCTAAACAGGTACCTATTTAAATAGTTAAATATATACCTATATATATATATTTAGTTATTTTAGGTTTCTTCCTATACCTTTTTAAGTTATATCTATTCTTAAAATATGTAAATTATTAACATTGTTTACACTTAATCAATTTTTTTATTTAGTCATCTGTACTTCTATGTGTATATTTACTTATTATTAGGTAATATAAGAAAAGCAAAATTGAGTTTATTTACTATTAGTAAACCTTAAACATACCGTTTCCCTCTACATATGTATTACTATATGTTCCTCTGAATATACAGAAAATACAAATTTAACAGTAAAAAATTTTCCACCTAGTTATTAAAACAATTTAAATATGATTTATATTAATTCTTAAAATGGCTGTATTGCATAATATTAATTAAGGGATTGTACATCGGTTGATTTTTCATCATTTTATTTACCTAACTAAACTTTTGGTATAAATACAAATCTAATAAGATACCTAATTAATAATCTAAAAATTTGTCATAGATTTTTGGTCCTTCTAGCTGTACAATTTTTAAATTAGTAAATATTACTATTTTTGATTTTAAATTTCTGTGCTAATGTGTAGGTACAACAATGAAAAGTTAAAAAATATTAAGTTATTGTGGCACAAATAAGTAACATAGTCTAAAAACTATATGTTGGTGAAAGGGTTAACTGTGTTAAGCTAAACAAATATAGCTTTATGAATAATAATTTGAAAGTTAACCAAATTAGAACAGCTTAAATGTTGCATTGCATTAAGAAATAAATTATACCTACTAGTTTAAATTTACAAGATATTATGTTTTAAAAATAGTTTTGAATACTTGGGAAATAATCCCCTCTACTTTTATAATATACAATTAGCACGATTTTGTATAAACATTTAAAAAACTAATAATGAGTGATAAGAATAACATTAGATATAGGTATAATAATTGCACTTTAATTAATATTGTTCTGTTTTATTGAACTCATTACTTAGTTACTTATGTCATGGGTTATTAATGGTTTTCATCAGGATATTTTGCATTAAAAAATATTGTAATTATTTAAAATTATGATGGTGATTCATTTGATCTATATTAAACAACATTTTCTAAACTTTCTAATTTATTTGACCTTTTCGAATTATTTATAGAAAAAATTATTCACATATCTAAAATTATAGTACCTAATGAATTATTTTATTGTAGGTACACCTACTTTGTATGTGTCTGTGTTATACATATTCAGTGACCTGGAAGTATAAAATCAATATTGTTGACTGTTATTAGCATTTATTAAACTGTAAGAAAAAAAGCAATTTTTTTTTTTGTACCTAAATTCCACTCCAGAATATTATTGTCTGTATAATATAATGTATAATCTATCTATTACAGATAACTATATGAAAACATAGGGACAACAGCATTTGTATTTTGTTATCATTGTCTAATAAACTATAACATTGAAGCTCTATGATATTAGTTCTAGTTCGCTCTGAATAAAAATAAATTAAAATCTATTGTATAGATTTTGCAAACGTGATTAATTACTATAAACGTATTACTATAGTTTTAAAGAACACCCGTAAAAATATAACCCAAAAGAGAGGGGAGGGGATACAAAGTATACGATAATGTAAAATGTATCTAAGTAGTTGGCACAGGGCATGCGTTATCAATTCTATATAGCCCTGTATTATCGTTTTGGTTTTCCTGTTTTTAGAATATAACGAAAGCTTACATCCTTTACTATCTACTTACTAATTTTCTTCTGTGTGTTACACGCCTCTCGCACATTCGTAATGACCTAATATCTTCTTCTTTTAAGTAGGTAATTTACTTGGCGTGCAGACCGAAAAGTTATTATTATTCGTAAATTAAATTTTTCTTTGAACAGTATTCAGTTTTTTCAGAAAGAAACCAATTAGTGACGACGTATAGTTTTGTGTGTATGTAATACTATTATTATTCAGCACACCTGTACATTAGGTAGGTTATATTATGCCATTTTTTTTCCTCGGAATTTTCTTATCATTCGGTTAACAGGTAAAATTATTCCTCGATTAAAATACATGTACAAATACTAGGGACCCTTTGTTGTTATTAGTAGTATCTTCGCGAAAAGTAATTAAAAAAAAAGTTCCGTTGCACTAAGCCCAACGTATTTAATTTCTCTTGGGTAATATGGACTCGGTGTATTGAGGCGCGCCGCGTACCAGTCCATAGCGTGTAACGTTGGCGTTTCCATAGTGACGGTCTCTCCCCTTCGTGTCAACTTACTATGTTCAGGCGTGTGTGCGCCTCATGTACGTCCCAATGGTCTATTGATCTGCAAGTTAAACTTTCAGCCCAGACATTGTCGCTGATAAAAACGTAACGAATTATACGAAAATAAGAGACGTTGCGTTTTTAATAAAAAAAAACACGATCTTTAGGTATGGATGGTGATAATATAATATAAGATTGCTCTTTTTACGACGAATCGATATTAATGTCGAGAGGTTAGGTTAGGTTAATCGTTATCGTTGAAAATTAGTACACTAATGAGTACCTGTAAGTAATAAAAAATATTAGGCTTTTTTTTTTTTGGAAAAATTATGCCCAATTCATAACTTGATTTAATCCAGGTTTATTTAAAATTGTACCTTTTAATTGTTTTCGAACGAATCCAATATTATATTATAATAATTTATTACACTACCCATTTTACATCTTTTTTTCATTATCTATTAGGCATAGTTTGCATTTTATTATTTTTAACTGATAAAATAAAACCTGATAAATACCAATACCACGCAGTATTTTCGTAATTTTTAACGTCATAAAATTCATAACTACAAGGTTTTATTGACATACGAATTGAATTGAATGCTTGGTGCATAAAAATACAAAAATGTTTATAATGACAGATTTTATTGATCATCAGTATTTTTATTCGTAACATTATAAAAAAAAGTCCACCTCTATATATATAAACGAAAAATATTATATTATATTCGACGCTTTGTTATTTTTGTAAGGCATTATTTTTTATAAAAAAAAAAAGAAAAGGGGGGGGGGACAAGATAAAACCCAAGTCCACGACCTTGAAATTAATGTATTATAAATATAATATTCATATAAGAAATTAATAAAATATATGGCGTTCATATGGAAAAAATTTCTCATGTGAAAAATGTAAAGAAAAAATACATATACATAATTTCCAATGTCAGGATTGCTACGCTACCCGGAAATTTAAAAAAAATACTGGAAAAATGATTTTTATAATGTGGAAAATAAGAGAATTTTAAAATGTAACATTGTACAACTTGTAACAACTCTGTAAACTCTTGTAATTTGTAACAACTCTGTATGTGAATGCTGCTCGTTTTTAATATATCTCGTGTAGGTAACAGCCTGCATTTTTTTTATATAAAACTTCAAATATTTTGGACAAAGCATAAGTTACATTATGCTTAAACATATTTAACTTTAAAATTTTTATTTTTCGAACACTCAAAAAGTAATCTTTTGTTTGTATTAGTAGGAATGGTTAATGAATAAATAATATGTTAACTAGGTAGTAAGTTTTTGTCTAATAAAAAAGTGATGTTTTATATTAGCACATTGATATTTTTTTCTGTAAACGGTAATGAGCTGTTTAATAAATTATATAGGTTACATTCATATTATAATATACTTATAGTTTAAAATTTATAACATAATTTACTATCATATTATTTATAGATATACCTATAATAAAATAAGTAGCTATGAATACATTAATTGTAAGTTAAGTTTTAACTCAAAGAAAGTTTATTTAAAAATAGAATTGGATATTATAGTATGGTGAAAACTAGTATTATAGAAGAGACTTGGGTATAGGTTAAATAAATATATAAAAGTCATATAGGTAGGTCAAATATTAGTTTTTGAATTTTATATCTCAAAGGATAGTCTGATATGAATCATTCTCGCAGTCCACCAGTCTTCAGATGGCTGAAATGTAGGCATTAGGAATATAACAGAGTAGGTATACTATATAGGTAATCAATTGTGTTACCACTGTCCACTTATTAAGCTTATTAAGCAGTAAGCTTGTTAGGTACCTATATAAAAAGTAAATAAATTATTCCCATACTAAATTGCATACTTGTAAATGTAACTCTTACATATGAATTGTACTCATTTGTGTTGTTTGACTGTTCATACCACACACATTGTGTATATAAATAATATATATATATTACACCCAGCAATTTGTATTTAACTTCATCATTAAAATATTTTGTATACTAATATATTATATGTTTTTGATTTTAGAAATGGTAGAATCCATGAAAAAAGTAGCATCATTAGATGTTGAATTATCTGTAGAAGAACGAAACCTGTTATCTGTAGCTTATAAAAATGTGATTGGAGCTCGGCGTGCTAGCTGGCGTATAATTTCAAGTATTGAACAGAAAGAAGAGAACAAAGGTGCTGAAGAAAAGTTAGAGATGATTCGTCAATATAGATCACAGGTATGCTAATTCAATTACTGTTTATTTTCATTAATGCACACAATTTAACTAAATAAATATTAATTTAAATTGTTTTATAGGTTGAGAAAGAATTACGGGACATTTGTTCAGACATTTTAAATGTACTTGATAAACATTTAATAGCTTGTGCTGCTTCAGGCGAATCTAAAGTTTTTTATTATAAGATGTAAGTTGTATTATATTGCATAGAATATATGGCATACATGTATTTATTCTTTACATTTTAATAATCACTATTATATTATGTTAATATACTTGAAACAATTTTTAATGTTTGATCATTTTATAGGAAAGGAGATTACCACAGATACCTGGCTGAATTTGCCACTGGAGATGACAGAAAAGAAGCCGCTGAACATTCTCTGGTTGCCTATAAAGCCGCTAGTGATATTGCTAATCAAGACTTACCTCCTACTCACCCTATAAGGTATTATCAAATTTTTACATTATACTTTAATTATACAATTTCATTGGTAAATTCTTAATAGGTTGGGTTTGGCGTTGAATTTTTCCGTATTCTACTATGAGATTCTCAACACCCCTGATAGAGCTTGTCATCTAGCTAAAAAAGCTTTTGATGAAGCAATTGCAGAATTGGACACATTGTCTGAAGAGAGCTATAAAGATTCCACACTTATTATGCAGTTGTTAAGGGATAACCTAACCTTGTGGACCTCAGATATGCAAGGAGATGGTATAAAAAATTAAATACCTGAGTTTTTTTAATTTTATTAAACATACATAATTTTTCTCAGGTACAGAAGCTGAACCTAAAGAGCAGCTTCAAGATGTTGAAGATCAAGATGTCTCATAAATGCCTTCTGCGACTGCGCTATAATAAAATAACTATAATTGTCATCGAAAAACAGTGTCTGTGTACAAATAATATCAAATATGAAAACATAAAAAATATGCATTCAATAGTTACAGCCCTAAACGTAAAGTAAACGCGACTCACTCCAAGACTGTCAAATTTTTTTTTCGTACACTTTGATTTTACTTTTATCTCATTGGCAGGGGAAAATGCGACCGCAATTTGATTAAATCGTACAAAACTCCCAAAAAATAATAATTGAATAAAAACAAATTTTGTATCTTTCTGTTCAGTATTATGTGTTAAAAGTTTTATTTTTGTATTTAAATTATAAGGCTTTATTATTATTTTTATATTTTTTTTTTGTTTTTTTTTTTTTTTTTTTTTGTTTTCTAGAAAGAAAAATGGTGGTTTAGCCAAACAAAACCACAACTTTTCTTTCTATTTTATATTGAAAAAATATATATTTATACAAACATCACTTAAACATCTCATTTAAGATTCAGAATTAATAGGTGCATTAGGTGTACCACCAAGTCAGTTCCTGTAATTAAACCAGTGTTTTTTTGTTATTCATTTATAGCAATTATATTTGCTTTAATATAAGTTGAAACAAATCCTAGTATGGCCAATTATATTTTACTTACTGTTTAGTTTTTGATACACTTAAATTTCCAAAAATTACAAAATAATACAGATGTATGCAAATTTAAAAAAAAAAAAAAATTGGAATCAAAGTGTACTATAGTTTTTTTCTTTTTATTAGTATGAATTTTTCTATTATATATTTATGTACCATTTATTTTTATTTTTTTGCCAAATCTCCGTTAACATAGTAAATTAAAAAAAAAAATATATATATATATATATATATTTATTAATAATATATATGTGTATACTTTTATGTCAATTAGTTTTTACTTTTATAACAAGTATTTAACTTACATGCATGAAGTATGGGATCACTAATATATTTCTGAATTTTATTCAACCCCTGCCTAAACTACTAATTAACGGAACAAGTTTTAACTTATTGAAAATTATTTCAGCAATAATTAAATATAATATTGTTAATGATTTTTAATATCTGTAACGTAAGGAAAACAAGTGTAACATTTTGAATGTTTTCGTCATTCCGTTTTCTTAGATTAAAAAATCTGTAGGTTATGTGTTTATTATAGGGTTTATTATATGAACATTTTGTTAAATGAAAAAATCATAATGCTTTCTCATCAAGTTTTCCCAAAAAGTTTGGTTTTTTTTTATATATATATTGTAACTTTAAAAAAAGCAAGATGTTATGATAATAGAACCATGCGAGCAATTTTAATATAATATTCGTAGTGCTACGAGTATTTCTAATCGCATAATTCTATACCGATAGAATTTTAAGTTTTTTTTGTGATATGTTTTTTTTTTAAGCTGTAATCATTTAACTACATGTACTGACAATACTTGTGTGTATTTTTGTTGTGTGTGTTAATCACATAGAATACGGACCAAAGTGTTTACAGTTAAAACTTTAAAAAACTTACGTAGTTCTTAGCCACCTATCAATTATTTAGTCTTATTTATTGTGTAGATTTTTTTCTACTTCTCAGTATACGTGATTATTGAAAAATAAATATTTGAAGAAACTATTTGACAGTGTTTCCGGAGCGTTTCCTTTACCGGCAACCAATCAATTTACATAACTTATATTAACATATATACACACCCAATATGTATATTAAATAATTGAAGAACAATACAATTATATTTTAAGAAGTGAGTGTGCAATAGGGAACTTCTGTACTACTCCATCCCACCCTTCCACAGACATAATGTGTTGTAGTAGACATGTCGGTACCTTTTTTTACGTACAATTTTAAGATGTATATTACTATTTATTTGTCTCTTTAAACAATATTAATATAATTAATAACATTAAAACTATTATAATATGCGCCATTGCATTAAATTTTTACATCTTTCACATTTTGTTTTTTTTATTATTTCTTTGGGAATGTAGTTTGTAATTAACAACAAAACTTTTCAGGTGAGCATATATATTATGTATATATGAAAAGAGATTATTGTGTTTTTACCATAAATACCATTATAAAAGTGTGATTATTGATTATTTTCATATCTGTATGATATATATATATACTTCTACATTCTACGTAATTTGGATTTAATACTTATATCTACTGTTAAAAGAACGTGAGTGTGGTCATTTTTAAGGGGTCCTATGTAAGCATTTTTTAAAAAAAAAATGAAAATTTGTTAATTGAAAAATGTGTCATTTTTTATTATGGTTGTTTTTTATTAATTAGTACAATTTTATAGAAAATATTACTTTTCGTATTTCTCATTTATAACATAAAAACATTGTAGAAAGATAAAACAAAAAATAAATGTTAGATAAACATTATCTAGCGCTCTATGTAGTTGTTTTGTAATGTGTGCATTTAAACATGTTTTATGAATCATTAAAAAACTAACTTTTGATTTATTTAAAATGAATTAACTTTAAAAAAAAAAATCTATAAAAGGGTAATCTAGGGCACTAGATAATATTGTTATCTATAATTAGTTTTTTGTTTTATATTTCTATTTAAGTAAGTTGTAAAAATGAGAAATGCTAACATGAATTTTTCATTAAAAATTGTTTGTGCTGATATCCTTTTTAGAGGACTGGACCCTATTATACCATTCATTTTTAAGGTATTCTTTATAGGCTTATTTTAAGAAATTTTTTGAATAATGAAAATTTAACCATTAAAATCTTTAAATACACATTTTAAAAGTAATCCAAAATTAGTCTCATATCTGTAACACTTTTTTATTGTATCATCACGACGTATGCTGAAAAACTAATTGTGACTTTTTGATCATAGTTTGACAAAAAAAATTGCACTAAATAAAGGATGAGAATGTGTTTTAATGCCAACCAAAGAATTTTTCCTACTAAACCTAGAAAAGAGTTTAATAAATGCATATACCTATATATATTCCAAACAACAACCAGGCATTGGGATGTATGTAAAACTAATATTCTGTTATTGGTCTAAAACCACAAAAAATATGGGATAATTTTTTATCAGAAAACCACAAGTACTTTTTGAACAAATGTTAATAAGAAGTTGTACAGATAAGAGACTATTTTTAGATTACTACTAAAATATTAATTTTGACATTATAGATTCTGATCGTGCGAGGAAGCTAGTGTTTATACAATGAACTATATGTGTAGTATATTTTTTTTTATTGCCCTGTTATCACATTTTTGTCGAGGAGAGTCTTTGTTGTTTGTATGATATTCATAGAAAATTGGCTCTATATGGTATCTTATACATAGCATTTTTCAAAATTTCCAGTAGTTTTCTTTGTGAAGAAATACTTCCAATTATACAATGTAAGTAATGATCATCGTTTACTATGCACAAATATATACCTACAGCCTACCTATACTGTATACTGACATTTTAGATTTAAGGAATTTAAATTGGTCAGTGATTTATATTTAATTATATTTGTTGGCTACTAAAGTACCATTTCTGAGTTATTGTAATTTAACAAAGTGTCTATGTGGCTATACTTTAAAGTGTATACTGAATTTTTTTATTATACAAAGCAAAGGGCTTACATAAACAACTTATGTAATGTTGTACAACTTTTACAGTCTGTTAAATTTAAAATTAACTTTTATATGGTGTATGAGTTATACGATGTACACGTTTAAAATTACATTTTATACCATGTAAAATAAGTAAATTTTTAGCATAACAAATATAATTATCATGGTTACCTATTTTTTTCAATAATATACCGAAGCTCTGCTCAGAATCGTTCTTATCGAATAGGTACAACGATTTATCATTGCTTACAAATCTAAAATAATAATACACCATTCTGTCCCAGGACTGAAGCGACAATGGACTGAATTCCCCTGCCTATATGTTATCCAATATGCCAAGTGCTTCCCTGGCTTTTTTAATTGTTAAATTTTCATTTTTCAAAAGTGTTTGAAAATGTTTGTTTATACAAAACCCCTTAATAATAGTAACTGATCTAAATTTTTCGTAATCTACTTTCAGATTGATTCCCAAATTTTTGATTCTGTCGCCCTAAAATTATATCATATAAAAATTGACATATTCAATATTTGGGAAAAAATGAAAGTGAGAAGTCATTCTAAAGTACCTAGATATCATGACGAATTCAAGTCCGTTTTCGCATCACTAGGACTTGACTTCCATTTGATTGTGCCAGCCCTGCTCATTCGGAAATGTTAAATTTTTTTCTACTAAAAGGTAACTTTTACTACTAACTTGGGTTAGTTTACCTATTAAATTTTAATTTTGTAGGCCCGGTAAAATGTTAAAATTGGCCTGCCTTAAAGTCCGCACACCCGAAAAATAAACTGAAATGACGCCCCTGTTCACTACACGACATTAAAATCACAATAAATATTATCACAGTAATAATATACACCACCTGTCAATTATTATTGTCAATGGTAGTAATAACGGTCAGTTATAATAATAATTGAATCAGCTAGGTACCTATGTTGGACTCGGCGATAACCGATCCGTTTTTTTCTGGAACCGATTCTCGCGCGCGCACGATGTAGGCACAACAAGTCGGTGAGTCGAAATATAATGTAAAATTGAAAATTTCACATCTAAAAAGCCTGACAAAATTATTCATAGGTACTTGGGATATCATTCCGATTTTAGTTCTGTAAACGCATTTTTATTGATCAGTCTTTTCGTTGGGTTATTGTGCAAGTAGATTTTTTATTAAACGATCCAATTTTTAGAAAAAATACATTTTAACAAACATACTTCTAATTATAATTTTAAAAATTTGATTCCCGCAATGATCTAGAAAAGAAGTCAATAAATTAAAATCTTTTTACAGAATTAAAATAAGAATATTTTAAGTAGGTATATCAAACCATTATTGGGATAATATATAGGTACTATAGTGTCGGTTGTGGACACTTGTAGCCGAACTGCTGTACTGTGATCAAAAATCAATGTAACCCATATAACCATATGGAATATATTGTACAAAGTTTGTTTACTAGAGTGGATAAAATAAGGAATGAGTATATCGGAGGTAATATAGGGGTAGCTTCAGTGGCGTAATTAGGGCTAGGTCATGGGGGGGGGATAAACAATTTTTCATAATAATAAAATACATAATTTGTTTTTAAGTAAATATAATAATTGATATTTATTAGTGTTTACAATAAAAGGTCGGCTTTTCTTGGTTTCA
>JAIPRL010006240.1:0-28319 GCA_025469235.1 Pemphigus obesinymphae
AAACAGAAAAACATTTGATTATTTCAAAGATATGGCACATGAACTATTATATTTATTTATTATATTTAATATTGAATATTTATTTTTATATTTTATTTCAGTATTTTATCATTTTCACTCGATTTACATTATCCGAATTTTCAAAAAAAATTCGGTTACGCATTTAAAAACGTTTCCCGTTTTTGCCGGGTTTCGGGTTTAACACGGTTTTCATTTTGCCGGGTTAAGAATACGTGGTCAAAAAACGGTTTAAATTTTTTCCGAGTTCCGGGTACGGGTTTAAAAAACGTGTTTCACTTTTTCCGGGTTACGGGTTTCGGCTTTAACATGGTTTTAATATTTTGCGGGTTACACAGGTTTTCACCCCGGGTTCAAACCCGTTTTGATTCCCTGCTAAATACTAGATAACGTTTGGTTTTGAAACTTTCATAAAAATTGTTGTAAAAACTAAAAAATGATTAAAAATTCTATTTTTTTAATTGCGTTCTACGGTGTGTATATTTAGTTGATATATAATGTGCCATCAATATTGTTTTTGGTGATTTTAAAAATAGAATATTATCGTCCAAAATATTAATTAATTAATTTATAAATTAATTTTTCAAATAATATTATATATTACATTTATTGACATTGTAACGGGTGTTTCGGTCGTCCAGGTATTTTTGAAATTACCCGATCACATGCAGAAGGGTCAATTTTAAGAGTGGGATCTTTACCAAACTATATACTACTAAAGACACCCTTTTAAATCCCCATTAGAGTTCGATGAGGGGGATTTCGTGTTTGTTATTTCACATGAGGGTGAAACTGAGGTGACTTTATATTTAATACGAACAGTTGTAAATGTTTAATGTGATTTTTGAACCTAAAGAAAAGTCTACTGAAAAATATAAAATAAAATCGTATTTGTCAGATATAAACAATTGATATTTTGACTCCATTGACCATTTTGGTATATTTAAATTAAGATAATTAAGATTGACTCGATTAAAATTAGAACTAAAATAATCGATTGTTTTCTCTGGATTATTCCCATTACTACACTACGTATCATATTAGGTATATTGTAATATTTATTCATTTATAATTTATTATTTAATCATAAAGTTTAATACCTAAAAATCTATTTTGGGAGTTGGAAATTATTCATGTCTTTGGGATATAAGTTGCTATGAATACAGTGGCAGAACAAGTGTGATAGAAGGGGGGGGGGTAGACGGGAATTTATCCACGGGTATAAAATTTTCGGTTAGAGTAAAATGTTTTTGATGGTCTAGGTTTTTTTTTGTAATACACTTAAATATTGTATAAAACAACTAAATATTATATCAGTGCCGGAGTATTTTTTTGAAAATACTTGTAAGACGCACAATTTATGAGAATGATCTTGTTTTGCTTATTTGTGATTTTTAAAGTGAATTTCTCGATTTCTGGAGGGAAATTTATATTATAACATATTTCCCTGGCTAAAAATACTAGTTCTACCTCTTATTGTAAAAAGAACTTGAAAAAATTACATTAATGAAAAATAACCGAGTATATAATGTTCCATTACTAATTTTACTAATATTTCAATACATTATAACAGATAATTACTTTTATCTATCCATTATCTATTATTATAAATTTCGTTGAAATTATTTTTAATTTACAAAATAAAATATTTCAAATTATTCGTGCACTTTTTAATCTCATTACACTGGATGCCAGGCATTCGATAACCGCTACAAAAGCCATAGTATGGTCGGGTTGTCTCTATTACGGTTGATAGGGATGTTATTTTTCAGCAATCGACGAAACGCTTAGTGTGACCTCAGCCAACAGTCTTATTTTCAAAAATAATTAATGGATAGCATAGATACAAATTTAATAAAAAAATTATTTAATTAATTACCGGAAAATGATAACAACATATTTTTATTAATTGGGTATTAATATTAAGGGATGCAAATAGAAACATACCTAAGTTAGTAATATAAAGTTAATTTTAAATTAAATCTTTTGATTATTTTAAATTTTTTATACATATACAATCACATTGAGCAAAATTTACATGAATTTAATGGATCATATTTAACTGAGAAATCTTTTCTGGATCTTATGTGTAAACAAACCATAATCCTATGATATATTATTTTTATATCTATTTACATTTTTTTCTATATGAAGGAGTGATTCATGTTTCAATTTACTTATTTTCTGGGAGAATTTTTATTTTATTTTATCAAGTTCAATTTAGTTTAGGAGTGACCATGTTTTGAAAATTAAAAAACGAGACAAAAATATAAAAAAGCCAATTGTAATAATTTTTTACTAAATTTTTTATAAATCTATCTTTAATAAAATAAAGTGACCCCACTTATAAAAGTGGGACAAAAATGGCAGGCTTAAAGTTTGTCGGATCATAGGAACTCAATCCTCAAAAATGGGACAATATCGCATAAAACGACACGTATGGTCACTCCAGTATATTTTTATTATTTTTTTTTGTATAGCTTTTTAATAAGAAATAATTAATATAAATAAAAAACATAAGAAAAAACTTCCCAAAACTTTCATCAGAATCTATTTTGTGTATTGTAGTACAATATATTACGTGATAAAAATGTTCAAGTGGGTTTTTATAGAAATCATATATTTGTAGTAATTTGTAGTAATGTAAGAAGTTAGAGTCAAGAAGAAGATTTCGGCAAAAAACTTTCTGATAGGAAATGTATTGTAGCTAATATTTTGAATAGGTAAAATTTTGATTTTCTCAATAGTTTTCTTATACCCAAAAGAAAACTACCGAAAACAATAAAAACATTTTTATAAATCGGAAACATGAGAACCATTTATCGAAAAAAACGATTTTTCATTGTTTTTAAGTTCAATACATCTACCATCAGAATCTTGTACATCGAGTAAAGTGCTTTCATATTCTACTAATCGGTTTCATATGATTATGTCTGAAAAAAAAAAATAATTTTATTATAAAAGGCGACTTTTGAATATCAAATTTTCGTGTACATATTCGATAATAGGCAAAATTAAATATCATGTGACAAACATAATTTGTCGTGTACGAAATTATATTAACAAGATTCCTGAAACGACTTCCACGTATTTGTATTATCTATATTTTATAAATTTTATCAATTAATTACAATTAAATTTTAAAAACTTATTTAAATTTTTTAATAAATTATAATAGAATGTAAAACATCAAAATTATGACTGAAATATTAATAAATCAATTATACAAGTGTCAACATTTTAAATCATATTAAATAATATAACCTAAATTTAAATAATAATACCTAAACATTATATTTTAATAAATATTCATTTAAAATATATATTTTTTCAAATATTAAATATAAAGGAGTAATTTTTATTACCATATAGATAACTCCAAATATTATTTAAATATAGGTTAATACCAAACAAATATATGATAAGAGTATGACAATGCGATACGTGTAGGTATTTGTTTTAAAATTATATAGACTGCATGTCTTATTTCTTTATTACATTTTTACAACCATTAATTATAATAAAATTAAACGGAAGTATATATTTTATTGTGTACATACGTATGTACTTATTTTCATGATTTAAAAAGTATGATTGGACTTTAATCAATGTGGAACTTAAATAATGAAAACCACATAATTCTATATAATACTCACCATATACTAGTTGATAGTTCAATAATTATTTTTATTTTAATTAAGACAATTAATCATGTATACATTACACATATATTTTATACTTACTCATTTTATGGGTTCAATATAATTACATTTAATCTCAAATTCGGAAAAAACACAATATGTATGGGTATGAGTTTGACATTTTATTACAATTATTTTATGACACAACATGAATAATAATTTATAATTTATTGTTGTAATTGAATAAATAATAATAATAATATTAATAATGTGTACACTGTTGGTACTTAGTGAGTCATTGGTTTTTAATTTATTTAATTGGGTTTCTGTTAGTAAATATAAAATTATTTTGAATCAAATTATGCACGTGCTCGACAGACGACATTACTATATATTTTATTCAATGAAAAAGGAAAATATGGTCAACATGTTTATACAATTATAATAATACTATCTACTAAATCATAAAAACTTTTTTTTGAAAAATATATTTTTGTAGACTATTTACAATAACAATCAACTGAACTTTATTGAATGTAGTCTTTTGAATGCTTATTGAATATAATACATAATATATATAATATATAGATATTTTTGATAGCCACGTGCATTTTTTTTACTGTGTGGTATTAGTTTTAAATACCAGTAAAACCAACAGTCTGGCTTTAGACCGGGTAAGTCATGTACTTACAGGGTAAATACTCAACCCATGTTTGAAGAAATAGAGAAAGGTTACGAAAACAAGGCAATAACAGGTGCAACTTTTATATGACTTCAGCGCTGCATACAGTACAGTAAACCGTAGATTGATGAAGAAGAAAGTATATGAGTTAATTGAATATATGAAGTTGATAAGAAGTTATTGATTTATTACTAAAGAATAAATGGTTTTCGTATCACTATAGAATAAAAATTGCCGATAAAAAAGATATAACAATAGACTACCAAAGAAGATACTAGTACCAACCATTATTGGCTATTAATTATATACAGGAATGTTACTGGAGTATATATGAAGTACATAAATGAAGTTACAAAATGACAACGGTACTAGATTGGTCAACTTTGTAATAGGAAATGGATTATCTATAAAGAGTACTATGTTTCCGCGTAAAGACATCTAACCTATGATGACCGAACAACTTCCAGAAGAATGAAAAACTGCTTTCATTTGCCCAATACGTATGAAAGGAGATAAACTAGATTGCGACGACTACTAATAGCATACGCAATCTTCTCTAATTATTGAGAATTTTGACTAGAATAAAGGAAAAATCGGATCAAGTTATTGGAGAATATCAGGGTGGTGGTTGTTTTTTTGGAGTTTGTGGCTTCTGGTTAATTTGGGCGCAAAGCCTCGCTGAAAATCGATTTCACTAAACTATATTATAACATCATAATATCATACATTGTATAAGTGGGTTTTCACGCGTTTTTAACGAATTACTATTATATAGCTGCCTACCGATTATTTCACAGTAACGTATATATATAGTGATGTGATTGTTCGTTTCCGACACCCGAAAATCGAACGCGTATCAATCGGAATTTCCATTTCTAACGGTACGACATTAAATGCGGCCGGTGCGGGAGTGAAGGAATATAGCCTTGTTATCATATCCTGTACACGAGTACGGCTCTAAGACCTTCGCGGAAGCGTTACGCCGCCGGACTACAGTGTAAACACGTGAAATAACATCGTATTGACACACGGCCCACAATCACGTTCAATTATATAACACTACGGTACTTCCGGCCATAATACGATGATATCGTCGTGTTATTACCTATATGTAATTGCCGTTGATTTTTTTCTTTCTTATTTTTTTTTTTTCTTTACTAATTTATTTTCGTCCGTTCGTCTCGTACAATAGCTGATGCACTCCGTACCGGCTATACCTTAAGTATAACATTATCTATAGGTTTTTTATATCGGATACGAATTATATCTACCGGGTGGTACCAACTATATATATGATGGTCTCCTAACCGTTCGACCGCGACCACTTCCGATTATCCTGTGAGGAAAAAGGACGATGACGGTAATGCGCGTGGAAAACGATAATAATAATTGGCGTCGGGCGAGGAACGTGTCGCCCCGCGGAGGTAAAAATTCGTGAGCGGACGCCGCGGGGAGCTGGCACCGGACTGTGGACCGGCGACGCACGTTTCCTTCCGTTCCGGGGAGAAGGAATGTCTTCTGCGTTTTACTGTATCGTCACTCACAATTTTTATTATGATGTCTCACCCGTCACGTTTTTTACTCGAGAACAACGTCGCAATACACACCATTTTTAAACGCTCATTTATATACAATGTACGAATTATTTATATTGAATTATATTATACTATATCAATATTAAGCAAAGTCTATCCGTCTTTAGTTAAGCGATTTACACGTATACACGACGATACCTATTTGAATATTACCACAAACTTTGTTTAAAAAAAATTTATACATATATACAATTCAAAGTCAATGTCAGCTAAATTATAAATATAATAAAAACGATTTTGAAATATTTGTATATTTACCAATTTTTTCTATTTGAACACAAAAAAAATAATACCCTACATGTAGCACTTGATTAAACTAAAATACGGCTGCGGTTATTAGGAACTATTAAACCAAAAAAAAATGTATAAATATTATGTGAGGAATACAAAGACATACTTAATATTTTATTACCTATATCGCAAACCATATAAGATTATTATGTATAAGATATGGTACCCCTACGCTTTCCCGAATGATCATTTTACCGAAAGTCCATTTTACATAAACCAAAATCCCGAATCCTATTTCTCGAAGACCTTTTTCTCGAATATGGTTTCCCGAATGATAATTTTCCCGAAATGATTTACCAAAAAAAATCACTTTTTTTCCATATGCCTATTTTTAATTTGTTGGTTTCTGTATGACTTTTTTTCTTATAACTTTTTTCCAATTTCATTTTTTCCTTATTACCAATATATTTATATGCTTATAGCCGGTCATAATTATTGCCGAAAAATGATTTCACTATACATTAAAAGAAATAGTTACATTTTAAACAGAGATAGGAAAATTGGCAGTGAATTTGGAAAAATGTGGAAATTACGGAGGACAGGAAATGTTAATGTGAAGAAGAACAATATTTAGCACTCCAATTTACCTATCCATTCCGATTTAGATGCCGACTGTAGGATATTATGACAATATACGACGATTTATGAAGATGCGATTTTATTTGTAAATTATTAAGTAAATAAGGGCATTTAAAGCTGATAACACGAACAAAAAAATAAAAATAAAAATATTTTATACTTATATAAGAATATTTGGCAATTTAACTTACAAAATATGATCTATTTGTATTTAATTATTAATTTTTCAAAAAAAAAATAAATTTTTTAACGTATAAGTATTTATACACTAAACAACTATTGCATAATAAAACCTTTAGTTTTATAAAATAATTTTAGTCCTAAATTATAAATACTTAAGACTAATACTTAAATACTATTGTAAATTCAAAAACATTTTATAACTTTTAGCTGGCACCTACTACAGTTACATCCTTTTATGTAGGTAACTAGAAAATACCACAAAGACGCTGCACAGTACCACCTAAGTATATTTTGCATACCAGTTTAATATGCCAAAATTAACATACCCACTTCGCATTTATCTCTCAAATTAATTATAATAACATTCTATAGTTTTGAAAAACACTAAGCAAAATTCAGCATATTCAAAAATAGAAAATTTTTATTTGGAAATATACCTGTATGACAATGATAAAATAAATTTCGTGTAATTATATCATATACCTATGTTTGTATACTCAGAAAGAAATCACAAATTAAAAAATATGATGTTAAATTAATAAACCAATATTTTATGTGTCATATATAAGCTGTATTAGCTACAATATTTTTGTTTAAACTATTTGTGTATCTGGGTGCCTAAGTATATCATTAAATTGAATGAGTTTTGGTTCCAAAATAATGTCCTTGGAATTTTGACGATCAATGAACGACATACATTTTGAAATAGTTTTTCCTAAATTTAAACATAAATTAATTAATACCTATACTAATATATATATTAAATTTTAATAAATAATAAAATATTTATTTTGTAATTTTCAGCATCTATCTATAATTAATCCTTTTTTTTATTATTTTTAATAATCTTTTTCCTTTGCTTCTACTGATATTTCAAGTTCTGCCAAATTTATTAAACTAAAATTCTATAATACGAATCGGTAAACCCGTTCATATGAATAATTTTGTACATCACTAAAAAGAAATAATAATTTATCAATAATTAACTTGAATCATTTTTAGTATTCATAGTTACTTATAGTATATACGAGTAGATATGTTATTTCAATAATGTTAATACTATTATGACGTATGACAACAATATTGTTAGTACCTATATTACATTTAAAGGTTAAAAAGTAATTTATATACATTACTAAATACTAGTACTTATATAAAATAAAGAATTCCAATTTAAAACATAATATTCAAAATAAACATTCACTTTCAGCTCTATAAAATGTAAAATCTCTTCATATTTTGTAACATATTAGTGTTCTTAATCAAAGAGGAAAATACCTACCTATATTACAGAAATATGATAATACAATTAATACCTAATATATGATATAGGTACCAAGCTACCAAACATAAAAAATCATTTTAATTATTATAAAAATTAGATTAAAATTAAATGAATATTCTAATCTTTCAATTAATTAAAAATCATGGTATTATAAAGTATTTTACTTTCGTTGATAGACTAACAATAGTTATCAAAAACAAAAATTTTATCAATATAATTATAATTATTATTGTTATTTTTTTAAACAGGAAACGAACATTTTAAATTCGATTATCTATTTATTTATTATATATATATATATTATATGTTTGTGTGTGTCATTAAATATACATTAGGTACGTTTAATAGGCTACTTTCAGTTTAAATAAATGTAAAAACAGAAATAAATCATAAAATGAAAATGTGGTATATAGTGTAAAATTTTACCTAAGCATATGTAAAAAACATATGTTAACATAATAATTATCCTTATTCCTTAAACTTAACTTTTTTTAATTCTGAACGGAGCTAGGAATTTCTTGGTTTTACAGTACCTAATGTTTATTTTTTTTCTAGAAATAACTTTTTGAGGTGTCGAGAAGAAGTTTTTAGGTAAATAGTATTTTCAATAGAATCATTTTTCTAGACCGTAATTTAAAAATATAATTTTGTGAGTTTCTCAGTAATCTACTTAAGTGTAGGTAAATTGATTATAACGAAAAATTGTTATAAATTGAAAAATAATAAGCTATAAGTAGTAATGTGGTTCGTAGTTAAATAATTTATCAATATTTCCAAATTCAACAGCCTCCAAATGTACCCTATTTATTCCTATAAAACAAGTGAAGTGGTTCCATTCCTACTTAGACACATAGACATAAATTTGTTTTTTGGCTATTAGACAAATATATTGTAAGTACTGATTTTTGAAAATATTTGTATGTTGCTGGAATAGCGTACTTTTAACACTGTGATAATTTTTCATGTCTTAAAATCTAAAATTAAGTATATTATGAATTAAACATTTCAAATTTGAATATTGCTATAAACAGCCTAACATTGGGAAAACATTTTCGAAAACTTTTTTGTAATAATATTTTACTTATATACGTTTGTGGTAAAAATGTCAAGCTTCTACCATCAATATTGTTTTAGATTTATAAAGAATTTTACGACAATCGTGTTTACCGATTTTAATGTTAATTTTTTATGGTTTCTTCTTACACGTTATGCATACCTTATGCGTTATTGAAAAAGATTAAAAATAGAAAAAATACCTCTTTAAAGTACCAACTAGATACAATTTTCTACCGGAAAATGGTGCTACTTGTAATGATCGGAGCACTACTCCTTATAGAATTTTTGGGTACATACTTTAAAAAAACACATCGTCGTTAAACAAAATCTAAAAAATAAGTAACTATGAGAATTTTATTATTTCTTCTACATTTATTAAATATTTTTATTATAAAATGAATATTTCCTTTACTTACCACAAATGAAGTCAGTTGGAGAATTAAGGTGTGAATAACCTTTTATATATATATATATTATACATATTATTTTTTTGTTTTGTTTTTCAAAATTTTTTCTCAGTTGGCAAATTTGTGAAAAATCATTGTTTTTTTTGTATTAATATGTGAAAAAGTAAATCAGAAAATAAATGAAATATTTGATAACCGGCTCGTTTCTGCGTTTATGAAAAGTATATACTTAAAAAAATTTTAATGACTTCTTCAGAATGAACGTTTTTAGAATGAATTCACCACAAAAAAAAAAAAAAAAAACCATTACATCAAAACTTATACTCGAAAAATTGCTTATAGAAAAATAAACACCCTCATAAAATCAAAATTAAAAACATTTCCCTGGAGGTTACGAATATCTTTATATCATTATAATATATTAAACTTAGTAGGTAGGTAGCTTAACAAGAATATATATTATAAATATCGTGATAAATTGTAGTATTGAAATATGATCAAAGCAGAAGGCTATATTATTCTCGTTCATATAATATATAGTTCTTAGTTATAAAATCATATAATAATCAATTTAATCATGTATCTATACTCAATATATTATATTATGAATAAGTTATATATGGAAGATGAAACCTAAACGGTATACCTACAATCACATATAAAAGTTATAGATATAAGAACCTGTCAAACAAATGTATGTATATATTATGTGCGTACTTAGATTTTACTATGTATATGATTACACTATCATTTATTGTGATTGATAAAATATGATAATACATATTGAAAAATAAGTAAGGATAGACTTCAAATCTATAGTAGGTAAATCATATTATGATATAACTTATAAGAATCGTCTCCAATAAAAAGTAATAATATCTTCATCGGTCAAAAAAATGAGTAGGTTATAAATTACTATTACCTATATCTATATATAGGTACTATACAGTGCTCATATAAACACGAAAAATAAATCAATTCGGTAAACAAAAATGGATTCGGTTTTATTCAATAATATTGGTAAACCGCAGTTCAATTCACCGTACACATATTGTATGGAGAAAAATTAATTTATAAGATAACTAATAGTACCACTGAACGGATCGATTCCTCGAATGATTCGTTGATTCATGTCAAATCTGAATCTTTATTGATTTCCTAATATAATGATTTTTTTTTCTTATAAATAAGATAGCAATTATATATATAATATTATACATTTAATTAGTAGGTATACAACAAGATTCGACGTTTTATAATATTCTAGACTAGTGGATTCACATGCGGCCTGCGAACCCTTTTGATGTGAAACGCAATAAAAATGTATTCCATACACAAATGTTGATAATTTTAATTATCTTTTTTTTTCTCCGTCCTTATTATTGGATTAACAAAAAAAAAAAAAAAAAATTTGTTAAAGAGCACTAGTTTCTAGACTAGAACCAAAAGCTTTATTGACATTATGATGCACAATTAAAATGTTATCGTTATGTATTTTATGCTAAAAAAAATTTTTATGGAACATATCATGAATGAAATTATTAAAACAGTTATTTATTTGGATTAAAGCTGGTGCAATCATAGACAATTTAGTACACTACTCGAAGAAATGGATGATCAGTATGGTTGTTTGCTATATTCTAGCGGGGTCAAGTTAAGCCTACATTTTTCAATTTACATATTAAAAGAAATCGATTGTTTTACGAAATCTAAAATCAAATGTATTTTTAAATTTATTAATTAAATCTATTGAATGAAAGATTTAGCTCTCCTTGTTGATATGTTACTACACATTTAACTTTACTACACACTTAACTTACATTCAAAAGAAAACAATACATTTATCACAAATATGAATTATTTTTACTTTAACAAATTAAAAGTTAAAATTAAGTTACATAATGCATTACTTTTTTAGAAAACTTAACATGTTAACTTCAAAATAATTTTATACACAACTATATCTAAATTAAGTTTAATTTTATCCGAAGAACAGTGCAATTCACTGAATTAGGTTTACTTTTTAGTATAGAAAAGTTTACTAATTCTATAATTATTTATAATATTATTGTATATTTTTTATATACAAATAAATATTATAGGATTTTAAGAAAACTATACTATTACTGTTATTCGAGGTTCTCATTGTCTTTCCATTACTTTTATATTTAAATGTTGTGTAATATTATTGTTTCGGGAAATTTATAATCATGATAAACTAACGTTAATATGGGTAGATACGAGGACGTGAGGTAAATTGCAGTAAGTTTTCGTTTTATTAACTCATGCGTCACAGGCCAATTTAGTTTTTATGTCGAAACTGTCAATATTTTCATATTTATCTATACTTTATTAATTGTGTCTATCTAATATTTAAAATATACTTTTGTGGTAAGTACTGTCTGTTTCATATTTATATTAATATGAATATAATAATATAGGTATTTTAGCAGCTTAGAGGTATTTTAAAATTTTGTTATTGTTAATTAGAATATTTGAACTTTTAACTAAGTCAAGTTACTTTTTTTTTCAAATTATCTTTTAACTTATAAAGTTAATAAAAAAAAAAAGATATTAGCAACTTCTAACGTAACTTCACTAATTGTTATTTAACTAATTAATTAACTTAACAAGTTAAAAAAATCATTTTGCCCACTTGTCCAGCCATGTGATTTGCAAATATGTACGATTGAATTCAATCATTTACGACGAAAACAAAATTTGGAACTTTTGGAATTCTGAAAATGTTTAAATATCTGGAACACAATTATCCAAAATTACAGAAAAAATATTGTAATACTTTATCCGTGTTCAGTAGCTCATATGTGTGTGAACAATTAATTTCTTCATGAAGTTAAATAAATCATAAAGTCGTAATCAAATATCCAATATAAAATTACAATCTATTGAACATTTAGCATCCAGAAATGCTTATGCATAAATATATAGATAACAAAGGAAGATATTTTAAGTCTCAAGTACGACTCAAAAATAAATAGCCGGTCAGTAGGGGGTAGAAGAATTTCACTCATTGAGTAGGATACAGTTGGTGTATATATATTGAATTTGAAAGCAATGATATATCATTTCTTTTTAAAAAAAACAATTTCAAGTGAAGTTTTGGTAAATATACATGAAAATTACTGTAGATTATACTAATAATATGATAATATAGTATATAATATAATGAAAAAAAAAGTAGAAAAAAGTACAAAATGTTATTTGGATGTAAAGGGATTCCAACCGAGAACTCCACGCATGACAACATTAGACTATATGACACTGTTGATAAATATAAAAAATTGACACTTTAAACAAACATGATAACATTTTTAAATTTCATTTTGCTATAACTTTAAAACTAAGTCATTCGATTATCAAATTCTGACTTCACCATTATTTTTTTTATCAAAAAATACATATTTTTAGAAAAAAAATGCGAAAAATTGAATTCTCCTGTAAAGTAGAAAAATTATACCTATTATGAATTAAATGTCTCAAAATTGAAAATTTCCATAAAGCGTCGAAAAACGGGTAAACATTTTCTAAAATGTTTGCCTTCATAATGTATTTACATACGTTTTTAATGAAAATGTCAAGTTTATAGATCTATTATTTCCCCCAAATTCGAACAAAATTCATACCAAATTAATACATATATTTGAAAAAAATTGAAATGGCTATCTATTAAAAAAAAAAAAAAAAATTGAAATGGCTATTAAAAAATATTGTACATATTATGTACTAATGTATGATATGTATGATATGTACATTGTACATATATACTACTAATTTTTAAAAAATTTTATACGTAGCTAAAATGGCGTGCTTTTAACACTATTAAATTTTCAGGTCTTAAATTCTAAAATTAAACATATTATGAATTAAATGTCTCAAATTTGCATATTGCTATAAATAACCTAAAAATGGGTAAAAATGTCTGAAAATTTTTTTTGTATTAATATTTTAAGTATATATGTTTGTGGTAAAAATGTCAAGCCTCTACCATCAATATTTTCGGATTTAAGCATTTTACCACAATCGTGTATACGGATTTTTATGCTAATTTTTTTATGGTTTCCTCTTACGCGTTATGCATACCTTATGTGTTATCAAAAAAATTAAAAAATCGAAAAATGACTTTTTTAAATACCAACTAAATGTAATTTTCTACAGGAAAATAGTGCTATATGTAATGATCGGAGCACTTTTTCTTATAGCATTTTTGGGTACAGACATAAAAAAACATATCATCGTAAAACCAATATACATTCCTCAATTCATTAAAAATCTAAAATAAAATATGTAATTAAAACGAAAAATAAATTTATAAATAAAGGAAAATAAAGAATTATTTTTTTAACAGTAATTTTTTGTAATAGTACCTAGCTGTAAATAGAATAACAGTAACAAATGTAATAATATTTAAAAACATCTTAATTTTGCAGTGTTGTCGTTGAATGAATAAAAAAAGTCCACAAAAATTATTTGCCCACCAACTTTTTCAGATATGGGCCTATGGTTAATTTAAATTTGAAATTACTGGTCTAAGACTACCTTGTAACTAAAGATTACATTTCAACAAATAATATTAAACAAGTAGACCAGATACTGCAGATGTAGTCTGTCTACCTTTGGTCTTCAAATATAGGATAGTGCATATTATTATTATGTTAAATTTGAAAACAGAAATATATCATTGAAATCAAAAAACTATTCGAGCAAAATTCATTACTTATTTAATTTAAAAAAAAAATAAAAAATTTAATTTAATTATAAGTATGACATGTTTATTTGTGATTTTCACACTTTCCATCATAATAGGTAGATTTCTATTAATTTTGAGAAAACTACTGGGAAAATCGAAAAATAACTTTTTTAAGTGCCAATTAGAAATCTCTACCTATCAAAAAAGTCTTTATTCTAAAATTCCTGCTCTACTCTTTCTACCTAAAAATGTTTATATATATATATATGTATAACACATTATATCATTATTGTAAGACCATTATACATACTCGTCAGAACCTAAAATTATATAATGCTCATAATGATCACGTGGGTGTTTCTCTGATAATGAATATTATACGATACAGTGATAATGAGTATAGCATAGTCGCTGAAGTTGTAATAGTATTGTTATAGAAATTATAGGAGGTTTGGTATACTGAACACGATATTC
Organism: Pemphigus obesinymphae; assembly: GCA_025469235.1. Classification (NCBI taxonomy): domain Eukaryota; kingdom Metazoa; phylum Arthropoda; class Insecta; order Hemiptera; family Aphididae; genus Pemphigus; species Pemphigus obesinymphae. Next base: position 14,920 of record JAIPRL010006240.1, read on the forward strand.
CTTATAGTACGTCCGAACGCGATAGCGCGAGTCCGATAAAATATATTAGATAGTTACCTATTCTGGTCCACTCGCGTTCAGAAATGACCTGATCGACTTTTAATTTTTAAACAACTATTAAATTAATATTAACACTATCATACACAATTGATTAGGTAGACTGTTTTTCGAATTGAATACAATTAATTAATTGTGAAATTCGTCCATGATAATGATAATGAATAATATAATGATTAACGATTTCATACGATCTGTAAATTTCAAACTGTACAGCATATATTATAACGATTGTAACATATTACATCACAATATACATAACACATCATGTTTTAAAATATTATATTAATTTATTTTTATATTACATATTTGTTTAAAAATTCATCAAAATAGGTATATAATTATTTAAAGACACAAAACTATAATAACTAAAAGTACCTATATAATATACTATACATACTATACATTTTATTTGTTTCATTTCGTCAAATCCTGCATGATTACTATCTATGCATGAGAGCTCTTTAGAGGTGAAAAGGAAAGTACATATGCACAAAAATTAACAAAAATAATCAATTTTTTAAATTGTATAATATAAACTGTCCACTGCACACTTGTAATAATTATAAGAAAAGAGAATTATTTCATTTTTTTAAATTAAAAAAATTGTTATTATATTCATATTATATAGTGAAATATACATTGGGACGAGTATAATAGTTTATATACAGCTGGTACATTAAAATATTATCGGTAATGATTTTATTTTTTATTATATTCTATTAAACTTCTACTTTTTTCTGTATTTAAGAAGTATTTTTATACTTCTATTTTACTACTCTTTATACTTATATAAACAACAGGTTATAAATATGAGAAAAAAAGTATTTCTGAACACTAAATATATTTAAAATAAAACTCAAAGAACGCTATTTTTTTGGTAAAATAATAATTTTTCGGAACACAAATAATTGTCTTGAAAATAATATAAAATATAAAATATAATCATATTGTATGTTATTTATATAAATACGACTGACTTATGAAACTATATAATTGATAATTTATAGCTGCATGATTTAATTTTAACATTCCAAATTTTTAACATACCAGTTTATTGTTTTCCCAGTTTTTAGCGTTCTTAGGTTTTAGCATTTTATGTTTTTTTTCTTTCCTATATTTCAGTGTTCTAGAATTATAGGATTCCAATATTTTAAATTCCTCTGTAAAATATATTTCTCAATTAATTATTATTCATATTTGTTACGATTGTCATTCCAATTTTTTTCCATTATGAATATAGGTAAATTTCCACCAAAAATATTTTTCCATTAAATCATTTTATAAATATCCAACAAATCACAATACATTAAGTTTTTAAAATATATATTTAAACCACCCCTCTTTCCATTCTATAAAAATATTAGTATATGCTCATCTATATAACTATATATAATGTATGTTGATGTATTAATATAAGGTCAAGTAGTTTTGGGTAATGTTACCCGATAATTCAACACTTTTTTTTACGTATTTCTGTTATGCAGATAATTGTTACTAACTATTAAATAGCTCTAAGTATAACAAGTCAAAATGTATAATTTAAATTATTTAATTCTTTTTTCATCGCATATTTGTTTATATTTTTTTAAAAAAAGGTTAAAACATTACGCTTTCCTCAACACAGAGGCCAAGTATAAAATTGAATAATTTTTTTTATATACTTTTAATATTATATAATATATATAATTTTTATACCTACACTTGTATTACAGTTGTAGATTTTTTTTTTTATTCAATCCAAAGTACTATTATAGTTTCAAAAATAAAATATATAATATTTATACGTTTTAGAATTAATTGATATAATTATAATGGCAAGTGGTGTACTGGGATAAGTAACCGAGTAAGTGAATAATTGGATTTCATCATAAATAATTCGTTATTCGTTGATAAATGTTTTTAGGGATATTTTGATGTATTTAGTAGTACTTTGTTGTTATTTTTCTAATTATTATAACTATTTTTTTTTAATACAGCCTTATAAGAAGAATAAACTCATTTACGACTTCTTTTACAACATAATAATGAAAATAACGTGTTAAAGATGACGTCAGATATCTTTAAATTATGAGTATTTTAAGAATTTCAAGTTTGTTTTCATATATTTGACCATTGACCACAATTATTTTTTATCGATTATGCACTTAACACTATGGAAATTCGGGCTGGCACAAAAGTATAATCAGTAATCTCAGTAATCACTAGGAATAAACACTTATCCTTATAAACACGAAGATAAGTACATCAACAATTTTACACCTGCCCCGTTGTATTTGATTGCTCATAATAATAATACAAATATTTTTTATCATTTTCACGACCATGTATATATATATATACAAGCATGCATGGTTTTTCTATATTGAACGATAGACATTCAAAAATTACTAGTGATAAATGCTTCGTCCATTTCTCAGATATATTGCGAACAACGAAAAGGTTGATGTCGATCTTTCTTGTATTTTTTTTCTAAAAACCAAGTTTTGAATTTAAAGAATATTATTATAAATTGTAATATTTATATTTTAGCGATTTCACAGTTACACAATAAGGGCTAAGAGTACCTCCTACTACCTAGATATATGCCTACATAATATATGTACCTAGACGTTGAAAAAAAAAATCGTTATTCAATTTAATCCTGTAAGAATGTGACATCATTTTCTCGATCATTGTACATGCTTTCTCAAATATTCGATTATCCGAAAACCATATGTGATTTGAAATAAAAATTGTTGTCGGATAAAAAATAACACCGTCAAACAAAACGGACTTTGCCACCGTTTTTCAAACACATTTACAGTAATACAAACATATATCAGGTACCTATATACACCTATTATTATATTTTATTGTACAAAATATTTGGAGTATATACTTGTTGTCAATACATTATTATACATTGTCATACATTGTTACATTCATTGTTACATGTTGTCATATGACATCGGTAGAGGGTATATTATATTTTTAACTTAAAAAGACATATGCAATTGCTGTAAAATTTAAAAAAATACACTAATTGTAAAATAATATTGAGTCAATTGTAAACTGATGGTGCATCTATAATAAATTTAACCTACGCTTTTGGGTTGTTTTCTCAAAATAAAACTGCGTATAAAAATTATAAAAATACATTCATTTTTACACGTAACATTTTAGTATTGGTGAAGTTTTTATTCTAATAACACAGTATATGTGTATTATGTTAAAATCAGTAGAATTAGTGCAGTTGTACTATATAGGAAATAAACCCATCATATAACCATTATTACAAATGATAAATCGTAAAAATCCAACTATATATGTATCACTGAGTTACTATATCAACACTAGTATTATTATGCATACATAGATGATTTGTACGTGTATTTTTAGTTTTTCACTTTTTACGAAATTCGATTTTTAATTTTTAGTTTTCCGTTCAATAAGTTTGAATGTCTTTTTATAAAAAATTAATTCAAAATAAATTTTACTTATTATGCAATTATACAATAATGTATATAATGCACATTTATTTTTTGTTTAATTTTATAATAATAACCCCAAAAAGAAAAATATCACATTCCATATTATATAAGATATAATTTCAAGATAATAATACTTGATAATAACTTAATGTATAAACTAAATATAATCGACCTTATAACTTAGCTTTAGAATCAAAAAAATAAAATAAATCGAAATTTTTACCTGATGGCATTACTTATATATTAACATCAATAAAAGTGTATAATATATATACCACCATATTATTAATTTATAATAGATAATACTTAAATTTCAGTGATATACAATTGAACAACCTAATTTTATAATATTATAACTAAAATTACCTTAGGTATTTTTACTTTTTAGGTTGGTACCCACTACATATTAAAAAAAACTCAATACTTTGAAACTTTGAAATGTTAAAATATCATACTATTATCATTTCATCGATATTTAATACAAATAACATATATATCTAAAATACATTTAGCGTTAACATATACATAAACATAAGTATGAATAATTGTAATTATTACGTTTTCACAAAACAAAAATATAAATTTACTAGAAAATAAACAATAGTCTGCAACACATTAAAAAAAGTTTTATTTAAGTGATAATGTAAAACTAAATACTCAATGGAACATTAATCAATTAATTCAGGAAATTATTGTGCATTTGATTTATTTTTATGATTTTTCAGTCCTTGAAAATTTGGAAATAACAGAATGATATGGCAAGGCTTTGAGCCATCATAAGGCTATTCAGGATGACTTATAACTTAAGGAGAAGAATTTTACATTAAATTCGATTTTCTAGGATAACATTTTAAGGCTGCGTGAAATTAACCCTACTTTTCTGTAATTAGCGATATCTTAGTTAATTATAACTTGCGTATTGCGGGCATATAAACTAGCATATTACTTGAAAAATATTGGAATTACCATCAAATGGGTCGGATAATATGTTGCCGCCAACTTCACGCACGTATATTTTATGACTGGATGTTTATCTCAGGGGGCTAACATAATATACACAACATACATACCAGTAGTTAGTCAGTCACCAAAAAAATGTATAAATTTAAGACTACTAAAATCTTTAAGATTAATTAATAGACGTGTTTTCGCGATGAACCAAAATATGTAATTTGGCTACTGAATTCTATAAAGAATCGGTTTTAGTTATAATAATTTATAAACGATCAAATGGAATGGTCATTATATGTTTGGTTATAGATAAAATAAAATAACATAACCTGGTTAATCGCGAAAACACGCCTAATATTATCTTCGAAAATATTACCAAATGTCCACTATCATTGTCTCACCGTGGATTGTGTCTGTGTATTAACGTAGTTGAAACTATACACCTATACCTATATATTATATACTATAAAACTAGAACTACCTATTAAGTAGGTATACAGTTCTGGTTTGATTGAAAAATATAAAATAAAATAAAACGATTTAAAAATCGAAATTAAATTTTCGTACGATTTAAATTAAAACTGAGCGTGTGGATTCTTAATATTGTTACATTATACGCAGTGTACAACATTAAAATGTGTATGAAATGAAAAAAATAATCGAGTAAACGCTATATTACGTGATCGGGACGAATCGATATCGTGTAAATCGGAGCATTATGTATAAAATAAACAGAACAGAATATTATAAGGATTATTTTTTTTTTCTCTTAAATGTAAAATCCGATATTGCGAGACGTCATGCGATCGTGTGTTCAATTACGTTATTGTGAGTGTGTCATAATGAGAAATACACGCTTGTGTCGGTCGGTCTCGGCCACGGGGCAATTACTTTTGAAAACGGTGTAAAATGCAGAAAAGGGGGTTTTAAAATATAGGTACGAATGGAAACGCACTTAATGTTTCATCATTTTTTATTTCGTCGATTCGTTTTCAATTCTGGTTAAAACGAAGAATATGCATACCTGCCGTGGGTTTTTTACATTTTACGGTGATGTATTGGTGCGTGTGTACTCGAAATTTGGATAATAGATGGAAAGTTACGTGAGGATTCAAAGTTCTGTATCGAGGATACGTGTCTGTTAATTTTAATTTTAAATTTTAGCCGTAAGATTTTTAAAATTCGATTTTTTTTTTTCTTTGAAATTATGATTAATAAAACGGTTATACTATAATAATATCTAATGATGTCAGTGATCTATTGTATTAAATAATTAGATATTCAATTCAATACGGATGGCCAATATTTAAAATATAAAATATGATCTGAGTGGTTAAGGCGTAGGTTCCTTATACGTCCCATTTTAAACGTGATTGTTCCATTTTCTAGCATATTACCCCGCCGTTTTGACAAACTATTTTAACGGGGCGCTTTTTGCCCCGATTTACGAAATAAATCCCATTTATTTTCAATAATAATAATTAATATTATATAATAAGTTGATAATGATAATATTAAATTATGTGTCAACAATGTTTTTACTTTTAAAATTAATTGTAGGTAATTAATTGTAAATTTTTATAAAAATAAAAATTTAAAATACAGTTAAAATTAAAGGTTTCGCTTTTTTATCATTTGTCAAATAATATAAAGTAATTTTAAACCATTCGATGTTTTTTTGATGTACAGTGTACGCGTACACAAATTACAAATATATTATTATATTTAAATATAATATTAGGTATATCCTGAAAATAATAATTACCATTTCTCAATTCATTAATTTACAACTAAATACTAGATTTATTTTGATCACGGATCACATATTTGAAGTGTTTGAATATACCTATAATATAATAATATTTTTCTATGATGTAGTTAAAATTGCCTATGCATAACCCCTTAATATCATAAATGTAACACCCTAATTTTTACAAATTTATGTAACGTTGTTGATGTTGCCAGAAAATACTCGAAAATACAAATTTAAATTGACAGAACTGTTGAATATAAATTATTATATTTACAGTTATAAAATAAATAGGTAAAATATATTGGTTTAGTATTATGATCTGATCGCATTAATGTAATTCGTTTTCACAGTTTATATATATATATTTTATATATCTATCTTATAAAATCTAACTTTAATATATAAACTTGTGAAATGCGCATGTTCTGTGATAGCATCTATAATAAACAATATTATCATATTAGATTATATATTATCTTAAAAAAATACATTCAAATTTATGTATTACTTCATTTTTTAATTGCTTTAATAATACTTTTTGGGGTTAACCCTAATATTTTATTCGTCTTCGGGTTAATTCGGATGCACAACCCTGGCTTAAATGGTAAATGCATAATTTACTTACATGGGTATATTATTTCATAACAATATAATAGAATTAATGACTTTATTTAAAATTTTAAAAATAAGCAATGCTTATTAAGCATATAGAAGGGAATATAGTAGGGAATCCTACTCTCTCCTGTAATCCGAGTTTTTTTTTTTTTGTTATTTGATTGATATATCCTATTTGCTGTAGATCCGATTCCAAATTATTCGACACACGATATGGATTACAATTACCGAATACTATAGTCGTAAAACAAAGTATTAGATCGTATTGCATAATATAATTTATAACATAAAATCTCACACTGGTTTAATTTTACAAACTAAAAAATAAAAGTTTTTAAGTCTTGAATCTTGAACAATGATTATTCTAATGATGATTATTATTTAGTGTTTACATATTATATTAGTTTATTATGATAATATGGTTAAAAAAATGTAATAGTAATTATGTCTTGAAAGGTGCATAGAAATTTTGTCAGACTACTCGTACGTAGTCGCCATCTAGTGTATTGTACTTCTTTTAAAACCGTAGTTCATGATATTTTTATCTGTAGAACAGAGTGATCTAGTGGCAATATATACAAATGTAAAATTATTTCTATAAAGCGAAATTGATAGAAACTTTTTTTTCATGTCCAGTACTATAAATAATAATAATTATATTATAATATTATTATATAATATAATATTAATTAATTATATTTATAATTATTATCCTTATAAGATAAAAGCTTTAGGGTGTATAGGTATATATATATAGTGTATGTATACTATAGTAATTGTGGTGAAATTTTCTTCGTTTAAAATACAAAAGTTTATGAAAAATATTAAAGGTACAGGTATTTACAATTAAAGATTTCTGAAATTTAATTCTGAAAATTGAGGCAAATAGTAACAACTTTAAAAGTTAAGTTATAAATTATATTTTTATATAACTTTTACTAAATAAAATGTAGTTTAGTTCATCAGTTGTAAATTCTGATGAAATAAAATGAACTTAAAAATATGTAAATTTTATAAATGTGGTTTTAATAAGCTGTGGCTTACAAATACTAAAATAGTTTGTTTATATTAAATTATGGCACACAGATAGTTTTAAACGAATACATTTGTATGAAGTATGTCTATAATCATATATATACTATATTATATTGCTAATTAATTTTGAGTATTCAGTACATACAGATCTGCATTTATACATTGTAGAGTATAGATACTTTTATAGGACAACAATACAACATATCACCGATGTAGCCATAATAATTCGAAACCTTAATTATTTATTAAAATAATCCACTTTTAAATTAATTTTATGTTGAAATTTAAGTTTAAAACTGGGTATTTTGAATTTTTCATTTTTGGCACAAACAGGTGACAGAAGTAAGCGATCATTATTTTTTCAACGTAAACGGGTAATATAGATTCGTTCACGTTTTTTTCTAAGGAGATTTGGAGATACGAAACTTATACGAGTTTATACCTTCGTTGTGCGAGTTAGCTACTATCTATTTATTTTTAAGTAATTTAATTCAAACTAGTTTTAAAAAAATGAACTTTACCAACCATGCTGTAATTATAATAAGATTCTGTGAGTCCAACATTTTGGAAACTGAATTTTGATATTTTTGATAAAAACTTATAAAAATGGGGATTTCACTTTTGGATGCATTCTAATTCACGTATCTTTGTCATATAAAAACAATAACTATAGTTAATAAGAAATAATGGTTTTTAAATTTTAAGTAAAAACCTATAGTACGAATCAATATATTTTTAGAATTTTAATCAGCATATTCTAAGTAGGTACCTACTTTTAATCTAGGACCAAATCCAAAATTATTACCTGTAAAAGTAAAATATTTACTTTAATTATTATTTAATTGACTTGGTCCTTAGTGAATGAATTATGAGCAATACGAGGGACGTCATGTGCCAACCACTTTAATAAATGTAGTTTATTAATAACTTCTAACATAATGACAAAACAAATCGGTTGATTTAAAATACAATTCTCTGTCCAATACTCTTTAATCATCAGAAAAAAGATTGGAGATACAGTTACGAGTAGTTCTCCCTTGTGGTAAAATCGTTGAACAGTATTACGCCAGTAAAACGTTTTGTTAGAGTGCGCTATGTGTTACGTAATAATACACAATTATACTATACGGCGTATTCGATAAAGTTGAGAGGGCAGCTGGGCACCTTATGTAATAGGCATTATGGAAACTAGGCGCAGCTATATGATAATAATATTAATTATAAAAAATTACTATCAGTGAGATGAATTAAATTCTGAAAAAAAAAAAAACTGGATTTTCTAATATTGTTTCTTCTACATGATTTTGATTTGTTGTCGAACCGATTTACATAAACGCTATTATCGTAAAATATTGTATATTGTGAAATAATTAGGTACCTACCTGTGTTTGTTGTGAGGATTTTTGGATAACTTATATGACAAAATGTAATGATAAGATTTGGAATACCAATGTCTGACTCATCAGTATAGAGAAATGGAAAACGGTGTCAGCGTTCGGCAAACAATGTATTTTTAAGAATAATTGTTTCATAGTCTATAAAATATAGGGTCATAGAAACCTAATATTATTATTATTATTACAAAATAATGGAAAATAGCCAAATCATAGGTATGCTTCATATATTATGTTATATTATGATATTATATATTTAAACTTCGTTTGTTAATTGAACATTATTATTATTGTTATGTGTATAATTATAAAAAAAAAAAAAAAAAAAAAAAAACGATAATTTAAATATATAGCCATTGTACTTGGTGTTTCATGCTACCTTTCAGACCTATACCAAGTAAGGTAAATGATTTTACTATTTTTATCGTGTGAACTATGTTGTAATAATGTTGTTTAATGTTATTTCACATCATTTAAAAATGTTTCCTTCCGTACAACAAAGCTTAAAAAAACGTACACTAATAAACCCAAATGACTGTTGCGTATTATTTTTATTGTAGTTTTTTAAACAAATTGAGATTGAGATTTCTGTTGAAAACTGTTTTCTGTGAAAAATTGTTTGAATTATAGCATTCTTATTTAAACCCTTAATTCAGTGCAATTTTCATCAACTTGTTTTATTTTAAAATACCAAGTACCAAATATCCCCTAATAGCAAATGAACTCCCGGGTTCTTTCTATTTATTATCAAGTTGGTTCACAAAGAGAAAATTCTTATTGGGAAACTTAATAGACCCATTTGGATGATGACCGATATAGTTGGGCCCTAGGACAACCACAACAGACAACAACATAAATAGAGATATTTAATTCTCAATAGTCACAGTAAGGTCAAGACGGCCCGAATTCGGGCATATAGATATAATGACCAGACGTATTTTTTTTTTTTTTTTTTGTAGGACAGTACTCTTTTTTTTGTTGTATTGTATAGTGCCCTTAACAATAGTTTTTAGCACATGAAATTGTATACTTTTTTTTTTGAATATATCACCGGTCAATATACATAATATATTTTGTTATTTTTCATGATTTAATTATTTACATTTTATGGTTTGACCTAATGCACATAATTTGGTATGAACTACGATATAATAATATTATAGTACATTATTATGTAATGTATTACATGTATTACCAGTCGTCGAATTGGGGGGGGGGACTGAGTACATCAACTAATTTTCCAGATATTTAAGTGTACTTCTATTATTTTTAGTTAGATGATAGATGCAGAAGAAACTTGTTGTCGGAAAGTAATTAAATTAGAAGACGAAAAACAACATAGGTACTTAAAATAATTTGTGGAACTGTATTTAAATAAATATTAATGAAATAAATACATTTTTATTATTTTTATTATTTATTAAATGTAATGTAAGATATATATTTTAAAATAAAAATATAGTTCTTTATAATACAAGGAGGTGAATGGGGGGAGGGGGCGTATCCCTCTCACGTTACAACAACTTAACAAGGTATAAAAAATTATGGGCACAGTATTTGTTTAAAAGTAAATAGAGTCCTTTTATTTTGCCAATTCGAGAACTGTGTATTACTGTGTATACTGTTCATAATATACTGTTCATAAAAATACTGTTTATACGGTCAGCAGTAATTTACTTTCGAGGGTAATACGGTTCGAATACATATTGTTTAAAACTTTCCGGAATTCAATACAGTCGGTGTGAATATTTTCGGGAAATTTACACGCGTCCCCGTACACACTGTATAAACGTAGTTTTCCTTTACGCCTACTAGGACGCCACACGTGCGTTATTATATTGGGAAAAAAACTATTTTCGGGCTGTAGTTGTAGTTAAGAAACCAATTTTTGACACAATATCAAAGATAAAATTATTGTTTTATTGTCATTCTTAAAAAAAAAATTGTAAAATCTTAAAAAAATTATTCAATTTGTAAAAATCATTTTTTTGGGGTTTATTACAGATTATTACATGAGTTATATTTGTGGTATCGAAAAAAAAAGTCGACGGTAAAATACAGATAGGTAATTTTGTTTACAATAATGTGAAAAATTTGGTTTCATAATTATAATTATAGCCCAAGAATACATTTTTCTTGTAAAACAGGATATTGTTAACAAATATCGCGTTTATAGAATAATAAGATATAGTACTGACACAGACCTAATATTAAATTACTTTAATATTTATGAATTATAAGATTTTTAATTTTTCTTAAAATTTCATAGAAATTGCCTCTACCGAACTCCCTAAAATTCGCGTGTGGGAAGTTTTCTTAAACAAATTACTACTGTAGGTAAAATCAAAAAATGACCTCTCAAAAGTTCGAACTAAAACAAATTTAATATCGCTAACATATAATTTCCAAAAGTCTTATGCAACTCCTTCTGGTTGAAAAACTGCTCACAGAAAAAATAAATTAAAAATAAATATAATTTTAAAATCAATATCTTGAAAGTCTACGTCTGAAAGTGTTAATACATTATCGTTATTTTTATATGAATTAATTAATTTAAGGAGACTGAGGAGACACTCATTAACGTTAAAACGAGAAGTGAGTATTTCAGCAAACAGTAAGCAACAATGTAGCACTCTGTATGGAAGCGGCGTAATTTTGATCGTTTTTATTAGTTATAAAATGTCACTAATAGAGCGTGCCACAATAACTTGATTCCAATCTGAGTGCATTTATTTTTGTCTATTAATAATCTAAGACCACTGAGATAGATAACAACTACTGGACCGTAGATTAGGTTATACGAAAAACGGTCTGACATGTTCAGTGGCGGATTTTGAGGGGGGGGGATATGATGGTCATATTCCCTCCATGGCAAAAAAACCGCATTTTTCTTAATATTCATAAAGTACTTCAAACTTTTTGCACATTGCCAGTTCCATGTGCTACCCCGGAGAGATGTTTTTCAACATTAAAATGATTAAAAATTTACTTAAGAAATTCTACGGATCAGGTATATAGAAAATTATAAGTACATTTTAATATGTTATAATATTCTATATATGTGTGTGTGTGTGTGTAATGTGTATAAATATTTCTCTTTTTAGGAGACTAAAACTGTTTTTAATACCATGAAAGGCTTGTATAACCATTTTTCTCATCCAACTAAAAATAAAATATTAGTTAATATGCAAAAACAGTTGGGAATATAAGTACCCAAAAAGGTACCTAGCTAAGTGACACTAGGTGGAAATACTGATTTAAAAATTATGAAGCAGTATATATAATTACAAAGCTATTATGAACATTTTACAAGAAGAAATTGATAATTAGATTGATAGAAATGTAAATGAAGCTTTGGTAAATTGTATATTACCTATTACATTTTTTTTTTTAAACATTGGTTTAATTTGAATATACTCCCTTAGGTATACTTACAACCACGTTAACAAGTTCATTTGTTGTTAATTTGTTTATATTGAGAAATATATCATCTACAATTAATATTCTATGTAATATATTTCAAGAAAAAAATTTAACATTGGGCAAGGCAGCTAATTTTAATAAAAGTGTAATACAAACTTTCGAAAATGACAGATTTACTTTAACTTTTAATCATTTATAGTTAGAAACCCAAAACTTTGCTAAAGATTAAGACATTAAACTTGATATACAAAGTAAAATTAAATAATATTGTAGAAAATTTTTTTTAGATTTTTAAAATGACTAGGATTTTATAATAATATTAGTAAGAATTATAAGTAGTTTTTGTAATTTATAATCAAAACGAATAGGAAGAGAACCTAATAGACTTGATAATTTTGTTTTGATTACAACTACTAGTGATGAAGAACCTAGAAAAGTCGATAATGCTAATGTTGAAGATTATTTTTGAGCAAATTCATATTTTAAAATTTAAAATTGCATTATTGTCAATATGGAAAAAACGATTTTCTACTGATAGTTTGGAAATGACTGTATCGATAGATAATTTTTTCCAACTTAACTTTGAAAAAAGCAAATTATTTCAGGGGCGCCATTTGGGGGAGGGCAGGGTGTGCGTTCGCACACCCTTGCAACAATTATTGTATATTTGGCCTAGGCGCCATATAATACCTTGAACAA
>JAIPRL010006241.1:0-28312 GCA_025469235.1 Pemphigus obesinymphae
AATAAAATTTAAAAAATTTGTTTTTTGAAATTACTTTTTTGATTCTGTAAATGTAAAACTATGGGGGTCGCGATAGATTTTTGGAAGAAAATTTGGGTCGCGGTACTAAAAAGATTGAGAACCACTGATATAGACTATACTGTATACTAGGTTAAAAAAATTGGTTTAAAACTTCTTATGGAATTGTTTATATAATTAACAAATTAACTAAAACATAAGTATAGAAACTGGAAATTTAGCTCGCTCGCGGAGTGGGCTTTGCTTTCTTGAAACTTATACATAAAATGCTAACTCCAAAAACCGTTTTTTCCGTGAAAATAAACAGTTCTATTTATTATTTAATTCCCCGGTCAGTTTTCGCCACCGCTCGACGCCTATTCCTTTACCATCACAGTTTTCAAACTATTCTCCGGTCATTTTGAGATTTTTACGCCTTTTGTTACTCTGCGCTTGCGCCTTTTCTCCGAGCTTTCGACACCGGGAAGAAAAAATGCGATTCCCAACTCGCTGATTTTCAGTTATCACTCGACGTTCTCCCGCATTGTCGTATTATCACCCCGAACTTCCGAAATAGGCGTTAGCGACCTTTATCGGCCTTTTTGACTCCGCGGACTTCGGATTCGCATTTCCCAGACATTTTAACCACCGACTGTACGTTTCTTCGTTTACCGATAGTCCCCGACCGACCGAGACCTTCGTTTCGAATATGAGTATATACTATCTGTTGATATACGTAACAGTGTCGTCCATTATCTGAATAGTTTAAATATTAGAAATTTCAACCATCTGTCATCGATTCTGTATCTTTACAGAAATTCTGTATCTTTAGGGAAACGGGAATGAACTTTTGATACGGGTATACGGCCAGTTCGAATCCCATTTCGCTATCTGTTATTTTTTTTTTGCTACTATTTTTATCCAATATCCGAAATCGTGATATATATTTTCTTATCATTATTAATTTTATTATTTAATATTTCTTATCTTTTTTTTCATTTGTTTGAATTAAATTGTATACCTGCCTATTTTATTTAACAGTAGCGGATCGTGTGTAGGGGCGATGGGGCGATCGCCCTGCTCTAAAATTTTAACAAATTACTTATTAACAAGTTAGATATTGATTTAAATATTAAGAATCATTGATATTTACATTGTAAAGCATTTTCAAAATATTATTATAAAAATAAAAATTGTTTTCATTGTTATGAAAACACTATAAGGTAATCAGAGTTTAAAATTGTATGTATGTAATAGAACGGTTGAAATAGGTACCTACCTATTATACATTTGCGCGGTTATCGAGTAACGAACAGCGCTCGACACTGGGGTGACATTGACAATCACCTGTCATAATTATACGATCAAAACACAAAAGCATAGGAGGGAGAATTCGGTAATAATGCAACCGCCGGAGCGATACGAATCGTCGCCCGACATGCATGTGTACTACGTAACAATGCGGAATAAGTCACTGTGTAGTGTTTATATTATACAAGTGTATTTACTGTGTTCGTGTTCGTGACGCGTGTACATTTCTATAATAATTTCTATATTTCTTTATTATTTATTTTATTTATTCTTTTATTATTTGTGTGTATTAAATTATCATAATACATTATAGATAAAAATTCAGCATCATATTCACAGAAAATTGAAATAAAACAAATTGGAAGACCTGTTTAGTGAAATGAAAGACAGACGCTTAAATTTTGAGTATACAACGTAAAAGTTTTATCATTTTGTAGTTTCCGGTTTTTGTAAAATATACCTATTTATATATTAATTTTTTTATATTTTGGTTTAATAAATACCTTTTAAATTGGTACATAATCATTATTGTATTCTATGCTTTTCAAAAATGAATAGTTTTTAATCTCGCCCTTCCACTTTCAAAGCCTACGAGCCTCCACTGGTTAATAACTAGAATTTTTTAATCGGGTATGGTGGCGTCCTCTTAAGAAATATTGTAACGTGATGTTGGCACAATGGCACCCTTACTTTATCCGATAATATAATATATATACATATACCAGCTATACGCCAATAACACGGAATGTTCGACGAAGATTTACTATTTGAAATAATATAGAGAGATCGCGTCTTTATAAATAGATACATTCTGTATTGTATGTATGTATATATATATACATATATATATATATATATAGGCGTGTGATTCAGCTCCGAAGAAGGTTAAATATTTGACTTTATCTATTTGTCGGTTTTAAGTGTTACTGCAGTGTTTGTGTATATATTATACAGTAGAATCATCGTACAATCCAAGGACCCACCACGCGTGCGAGTTATGAATTAACGCGATATACGACATTTTGCGCCACGCGCTAATGGCGCGCTTATGTAAATTTCCATTAGGAATATATGGCTTTAATCAAATACCTATATAGCCTATACTCTACAGTCATCATTCAGCATCCGTTTCGGGATTCTATTTCCGTAATCTAACGTCATCGAATCGTTGAATTACAGTCGATGATCACCTATACCGCGTGAATCACTATTATGATAATTAATATATCACGTCATTGTCTCGTCTTACTCATTATATGACTATTGAACAATGAATATTCTCGATTATAAACAGGGTTGTATATTATAGACAAGGTTGCAAGACAGTGGTCAGTTATATGTATCAATTTTACGGAATCCAGTTACATTTTTAACTTGTAATTTGTAATCAGTTACGTAATTTTAAGCAACTCTAAAATGTAATCGGTTACAATTTTTATTGCAAATTTATGTAAAAGATAAATTTATTTAAAATGTTAAAAAAAATAATTAGATAATAATATATCACATTTTGAGCGGAGCTTTTCGATCAGAAGGAATCGAGTTTCGTATGTTAACGATATCAAATTGATTCTAATTAATACTTTTCAGATTATTTTTTAAAATTCTCTAGTAGCTTTCTTTAAGTGTAAAGAAAAATGACCTTCTATACGGTGTATGCAGTATGAAGTGTTTTATAAATTTAGAGGAAATAACAAAATAACAGATACACAGTATATACACAGTGTTTGTGTATATATATTATACAGTAGAATCATCGTACAATCCAAGGACCCACCACGCGTGCGAGTTATGAATTAACGCGATATACGACATTTTGCGCCAAGCGCTAATGGCGCGCTTATGTAAATTTCCACTAGGTACATATGGCTCTACACAAAGCAATATATTTCGAGTGGAATAACGATTCAAAAGAAACAATACGAACCGCCAATAAACACGAAAACACTAAAATTTTATTAATATAATAAATAAATACATCAAGGGCAAAATGTAATTTTTTCGATGAATTTATACGATTTGAATATCGAACGAATACCTACGTATTTAATATTGAAACCTCTATATAATAATAGGTATAATCGAGGCTGTATTTAGTGGGGGGAACGGATATCTTACTCCCCCTCCCCCTGGAAACCAGTCGGTTAAATAAAGTTCGATCGGGAAAATCAGAGTCGTTAAATTATACAATTGTCTGCATTTAGTCGGCGAAATTCGAAAAAAAATCATTATCTTTCTTTTTGCTCATTTATATTTTGGAGATTTATTTCGACGGTATATTTTGGAGACACAGGCCTCTCCATAAATATTTCTTCGCGCCGCGCCGTCCTTGGGTATAATAACTTGAATGTAAACCACTTTTTACTGGTGCAGTTTTAAAATTGACTGACTAATATATCAATAGCTAAAGATGAATATGTTTTAGCTTTTTGTTAATACTGCATGATTAATTTAATGTAATTTTTATTTTGCATGCAAAATATAATTATATATATATATGTATGTTTTTTTATTACAAATTTAACTTTTAATAGCATATTTTGGTATTGAGTAACTTGTAGAATTATTTAATATAAAAATGAAAATCCAATTTCTACAAAATAATTTCTTTTATTTTAACGAATATGTAGGTATTTCGAAAACGATGTTTTCATCTTCAGTGTTAAACAACTACTTAGTAGTAGTTGTAGTACCTAATAGTAGTAGTAGTAGTAGTTGTTTAACACTAAAAATAAGTATTTGTTAAAATAAAACAAATTATTTTATAGAAATTTAGTTTTTTTTTTTATATTTGGTTGTTTTAGGGCATTATTCAATTTTAAGCTACCCACATAAAAAAAAATAAATAAATAGAGCATTTTTGAGAATGATATGAAAAATAAATCATAAATATCAATATTCGCTTGTATGTAGACCATTTATATAATTTTCAAGCATTTTGCGATCAGCAAATAGATAATTTACCATCTATTAGAGCATTTACGCATTTATCAAATGTACATTAATGCATACGATTCGAAAAATTGTTGAATTATTTTGAATATCATAATTGAAAATAACTCACTGGTACCTATAAATACTGCGAAAACGTATAAAAACTATTTTTAGTGAAATAACTTGATAATGACTCTATGAAATAATTGTGAAAGAAATGTCTGATAAAGAATATCAAAAAAACAAAAATATAAAAAAGCAATTGATTTTTGGAGGATTATGTATGTATTATATATTTTTGGTAGTAAATTTTTTTGCACCTATAAATAAAGTTAAAATTAAAAATTCTTAATATTTTGATATGTATTGTTATTCAGTTATAATATATATATATATATATTTTTTTTTCTTTTGAACAACTGTTAAAATTAGTCGATACTAATTTCGAAAACGCTAATTTTTTCGGATATTATTTTCTCCCGAGTATTTTTGCAGATATACCTGGATGGGTATAAAAAAAAATCTACTGAAGGACATCTGGAGGACACTTGATTTAATCAAATAATAAACCTATTCACTATAATTTAATAAATAGGTATAAGTACATTATATTATTATCCGGTATACCTACACTCATTTTTTTGTAAAGAAAAGTGATTCGCGTCTAATTATTATACTTAGTAACTACAAGTTTTAAAAAAAATATTAGATGATAGAGTGAATACCAATATGCCGAGATAGTATAATAATTAATATTATTATAATTCTCGAAGTTTTTTTTTTCAACAATGTAACCTAATTTTTCGTACAATATAAACCATTGTAATATTATGATCAATAGTCACGACCTACTGTTATTAATTATGTACATATTGTACATAATATTGTTTAAAACAAAATCCTGGTGGCTGTGCCACTGAGTAGTGAGTACCTACCTATATACATACAATAATTTATACAAGCTATAAAAATATATTTTCGTAAATAAGTAATATTAGGTAATAACAAACAATTAACAAACTAAAACCTGTTAAATAGCCGATTAGATCAACGGGAAGATATTTTACATAATAGATATAATACTATCATTATATTAATTTTATCAATCATTTGTTAAATTACCGTTTAACTAATCTAGGTTTAAGATTAAACGTAGATTATAAAAATAATAATTTTATCAATCACATTTATTATAAGTTTAAATAAACTAGGTTTAACAAACTAAAGATTAATTAACTATCAAAATGCATTGATTGAAGTAAGTTACGACATTAATATGAACATGATGTCAACTTCAATCAGTGAATTGTTATATATTAATTTAATCCTTTCGTTCCTCATTTAAATATACAAGACCAATATTTTTTTTAACTTTTTCTTAATCTATAGCCTTCTAAAACAATAATTACAAAGTTTGATCAAGTTTATTTAATTATTAAAAAATTTAAAATCATGTCCATTCTAATTGACATTGGGAATTTAGGGTAAAATAATTGTAAATAATGTATACACTATTAATTTTTATAATATGAAAACAATGTATTATGTTATTATAAAATCAACAAAATATAAATTAAAATAAAATGGCTTGAAGATATAAATCTAAAAAAAACCTAAAAGTAAATAAACAAAAATAAAAAAAAAATATTGAACTTTGATTCATATATAAAAATAAATAAAATAAAAAGGAACTTCCTGTTCGGATCAGAGATCTTGAAATTATAAAAATAAATAAATATAACATATCTTATTATGATAGTTAAAAAAACAATCATTTTTAGGAGTAAAACATAAATGTATGTTACACTTCCAACACACAACATGAGTTTTCCTGTACAATTATTTTCTTTGTAACGGGTTGTCTCTTTTTTCGTGTCATATTTTGGATAATGTGATATCTGGTCTTGGTTAACAGATAGTAAAGGTCGAAATTCAAGTTGCAATAATAATATTATAAAAATTATTAGTACGTACCTTATCAGTACGTACCTAATAAAAACAGCAGGACGAAAAGCGCGTGAAACAATTAAGTGAGTTAATCTGCAGTCCATATTATGATAAGGCACGAAATTCCAATGTCCATTACAATGGGCATAACTAATATCACGTGTTTCTAGTGGAATAAGTGGTAAATCGAGGTAACGTGTGTTACCATGGTCATTTACGGATAACATATTGATAAAAAAAAAAAAATACCCATTAATACCATTCACAATATTTACAAAGATAAAAAGAAAAATGTTCAATTCAGTTCATACTGTTTCAATTTTTCTATCATTTATCACTGACATACAAAAATATTTATAATTTAGATGACTGACAGTATGCCTATCTTAATTTATGTATCTATCCATGTTATTAGTTAAAGCGATCTATGACATCTTTATCATCAAATCGTATACTTACCACAGTAATGATTTGATATGATAAAGCCATATCCATAGCCATATCCATTGTAATGGACAAGGGGAACGAAAGGGTTAACAGTGTTAACACCCATATTTTTTTATCGACATTATTAATTATGCGTCTATACTACTGCAAATAACTTTTTCATCTAGAATTAATTACAAATAATAATAATATATAATCCGACAATCGTGAGCTGTGACAATAATAAAGTAAATATTTACTTTAATATTTATTATTACCTATAAATAACAATATAAACCTACGTAGGTACAAGAATATAATATAGTTACCTATACCTACCTACCTAATAAAATTGATAAGATATACTATAATCTACTTAATAATATTGAACTTAAACGAGGTTTAACGTTTAACTGACATAAATATCTCGGTTATCTTAATCTGCGGTTAAAACCCATTTAAAATTTAAACTAGTGATGATTATAAAATCACATTTCTAGTTTAACTGAAGATTAACTTTAAACGGAGTTTAAATGCTCTTAACTGACGATTGATAAAATGCACATAAATAAAACAATATTGAATTCGTTATTTCTGACAGAAATATTAGGTAAGTACTTTTTTAATCCTTAAAACATAATAATACCAATTACTAATTAGTGTAAAATCGGACTCTGTTGGGCGATATAATAAAGTAGATATATAAGCTATTATGTGTACACTGAACCAAATATCATTGGTACAATTAACAATATGCAATAATCAAATTTTAAAAATGAATATTTGTTGAACATTAAAATAATACAATTTTTATTATTTTTATGTATATATATTGTTAAATTAATAAAAAATTTATTTACAATTTCATTTTGTAAATTTAACAAAATATAAAGTTATAATTTAATAAAAATAATTTGTAAAATGAATACAGATTTTATTATTATAGTAAAATATATTATTAAATTGAAAAAATATTCTGTTTAAATTGACCATTTTGATTAACAAATAGACGTTCGTTCTACGAAGAAGAAAGAAATAAATAAATACAAAATATTTATAATTATTGAATTAACAAAATATTTGTTAATTCAAATAAATTTGTATTCAATTGGACAATTTTACCCAAGATATTGATAAAAGATATTGTTAAATCAATAATACGTTTTGTTATTTTACTGTTAAATTAACAAATATTTTATTTCTAAATCAACAAACATTTTATTGGACGTACTCGTATATTAACAATCATATTATTAAATTAATCTACATTGTTATTGAAATCATAGATATATTTGGTTCAGTGTATGTATAATGGATCGAACGACATGGAAATATGTTGGTCAAGTGATTAATGTGTATTTGAAACACGTTGTGCGGTTAATAAAAATTCATATTTCGGTTTTGACGTCTTGACATCAACTGTATAATAATATATATATATATATATACATATAGGTAAGTATAAACGCGATTTGTGTTCGTTTTGCCGATACAGGCCGTCTGCATATTCTCTGAATTTTTGTAGGCATGCATAGAGTCGATTTACTAATATATTATCAACTTTAAAACATACTATATAATACAATAACATTAATTTATCACCAGATTTAATGTCATTACAAACTTTTGATTGATACGATGGTATATTATTATACCAGCTGTAGGCTATAGCTAAATACATAATATTATAGTAGGTACCTATATAGATTTAAATGTGTCTAAACGAGTATTGAATCTAATGAAATAGACCTAATTCTACTAATAAAATCGTAATTTTTATTTAAATTTGGGAAAAATGCACAAAAATACTTAAAATTACCAAAAAAAAAAACTATAAATATCAAAAAAATACTTTTATCTTATTAACTAGAAAATCGCCTAAGGTTTTTTTTTTAACTTCCTGGACCAAATCATAAGAATATAATATTAACAGTTAACGCTGGAAGAAAAGGCGTAATAATTAATAAATTAATCTTTTAGTTTTTTTTTCTGTTCAAGGGGAACTTGGGAATGGCAAACTATAAACGCGTTCATATTCATAATATAATATAAGCATACGAGTAAAAACGTGTTATTTCGTTTATTTTTCACGAGCGGGGTAGTAATAATTATCAATATTATTTATTAACATACAATGATTTTATTATAAAAGGAAAAAAATTAATATAAAAACAAGCATACCTCTAATAACTGGATATATGAGATCAATTTTCTCTGATTTACACAAATAGACTGATTACATACATATAAGTAGATTATAAATTATAACTATATAAAGCCTAAAAGAATTAATGCCCGACAGTCAACAAGTGTTACGTGCTTACATTATAAAACTATGAATATAATGTGCCTAAATTAAAATATAATATACAAATGGTTTTTTCACGTTTAAAAAATAGATACGACATAAAATTTTGTTTCTAAAAACTTTATTCTCATTAAAAAATTGTTTTAAATAAATCTGTTTTTAATAAATGCGTACGAAATATTACGACTACGTATATACCGGATACCCATACTTATATATAGTATTACATATTATCATTAATTACCAATGGCTCGAGGCTGTGAATTAAATGCCCTAGAAATTAGATATACCTATACGCTTACACAATATTAACTCAGGTAACTCTTGGAAATAAACACTAATTTAAAATTCTAAAATATATAGGTATATACCAACCACCTGAACCCAATTTAGTAGACATTTTTTACAAATTTGAACATACCAGAAGACTTCAAGAACTATTAGAACAAGATTAATACGGCTATATATACATATATACCTAACAATCGTTATAAATAACGCGTTTATAATAAAAAAAATTAATAACATTACTCATTATATATTTTATGATTTTATCCTTAAACTATTCCTTGAGGACATATTATTGAGTGATCGTTTTTCTTAGAACCGATTATATACGTATGTAAAATGATTAAAGCAATAATTTAAAGTTAATTTTTCAGATATATTATAAATTATAATACTATATATATACCGTAGATATAAAGATATATTCGGACAGTTTCCAAAATAGCTAGATTTATGGTCTTCATATAATATATATATATATATATATATTTAGGTACTCGTAAGTCATATTATTGTATTATTGTTATTATTTTTCATATAAGTACCTAATAGATATTTTTTATGACTTTTACCTATTAGTCATAATGTGTAAATTACGTCCAGGAAAAAAAACATTGCTATAATATTGAATAACGTCTGCACATTTAAAATCGTCAGAATACGTCTGATTAAAAACATTCGTAATCGATATAAACCTAATGATTGTATACCAGGGTTGTTATGCATTTTAAAATATAATGTCTCTAAAACATGTTTAAAACGACCAAAAACAACAAATTGTATTTTATTTATAATGCCTAATTTTAAACATTGATAAAAAAATAAACACTCATCTAAAACAACGTTCTCAGTCCATTTTAAATTTAAAAAATCTATATTACCTAATACCTATATTTACCTATACTTCTCTTAAATATAAACATTCAAATTTCATATTGATTTCATATATTGTTTTAGAATACCTATAAATAAGTATAATAATTTGTACATATTAATATATTAATATAATATGTACTATATAATATTACCGGTGTCGCGGGAAATTTATACCTACTAATGGCACCAAATGTATACCTTCCGGGGGGTATTATTGTATTAATCGCCCAAAGTAATAATCACCCAATGTAGCGGGTAATTAATACCCCCTGTGAAATTTATACCCGAGGGTATTAATCACCCAGTATGTATTTATGTATTATTTATTTATTTATAATCTTACTTAGGAAAATTAAAAAATACTTTTGGAATTGTCATAACACATTTATTTTTAATCATAGAGCTCTCGGGATGCCATTGATGAGTACATCGCTGTATAACATACTCAATTCCCCCTCCCACTTCGTTTTTATGGTTTTGCTATATTTTCTTCGTTTTCATTGGAACACCGTATAAACGGGATAAAATTTTCTTCAGAATTCTTTAAGAGGTACTTCCGGCAAGTTCTCCCAAAAATCCCTTTCTGCTTAGACGATATAACTGTTATATACATGTTTATAATATAAATTAAATTTAACCATATATATTTTACATAAAAATAAACAATAAGCAATGCCGTAAGTAGTTATAATATTTATTTATTTGAAAATTCTCTTTGGTATCCCTTTCAAAAAAAATCCTTCCTAAAAATACGGTAGATCCGTTCCTCATGCCTACATGGGAAACCTTACCAAATTAAAATTAAATCGTATATAAGCAGAAAGGGATTTTCAGAAAAAGATCCCTTGGAAGGGATTTTGGGGAGAACTTGTCGGTCGTACCTCTTAAAGGACCCTGAACCAAATTTTATCCCGTTTATGTGGTGTTCCAATCATTAATAACGAAGGAGTTATAGCAAAACCAAAAAAAATGAAGTGGGGGAGAATTTAGTATGGTATACACCGATGTACCCTCTACCCATCAATGGTATCCTGAGAGCTCTACGACTAAAACTAAATGTGTTATAACAATTCCAAAAGTACACCCTTCCCTTCTAACTTCCCTATTATGTAAAAAACATTTAGAATTGGTATAGTGAATTATTATTTTAAATATTCGACCGAAGAAGTCCACTGAGCTTGAACACATTCGGTTTTATAGATATAATATAATATATATATACCTATAAGTATATATTATATATATTTATATACCTACTTATGTTATATCATATAATATATTATATTTATATACTAGTTAATACCTATATATTTTACAGTTTTATATTTAGCGTTAATGCTTGACATTATATTATTATAATTTTATATATAATTAGTATTTTTTTATTTTCCTATATAAGATTATAAATAAATAAATAATACATAAATACATACCGAGTGATTTTTACCCCCCCCCCCTCCCATAAATTTACTAGGGGGTATTAATCGCCAGTTACGCTGAGTGATTATTACTTCGGGCGATTAATACCCTTGGGTATACATTTTACGGGTGTATTAAAAAAATTATTTAAATAATTTAAAACTACTAAAAAAATGAATCAAAAGATCGTTTTCTTATATATTATTACCTACATTTCATAAAAACTCGTTCAATGTTATTTTATTTTTGCTTAAACGATCGCACAATGTTTTTAATTAACATTACATATTATATTTTTTCAAATATTTTTATTAGTGTCCTTCAACACCGTATATGTATGTACGCATTATGCATCCTTTCTGAACACAAAATAATTATTTTAAATTGTTTGTCTTTTCGCGTCAGTGAATCGAATTTAAATGTTACAATATAATTGTTTTTATTTGATTTATGTTGTTGCTTACGCAGTATATATCTACTTATTTGGGTACTTTTTTCTTGGGTACTTTTTTTCCTAATATTGAATATTCTCTAGCTTGATAATTAATCATAAAAATTATCTAAGAACTAATAATATTATTTTAACACTACCAAAACCTAAACCTAAAATCATTATTTTCAAACTTGTTATATATATCCTAGGTACTCATAAGCACAAAAATGAAAATTTGAAAAAGTGCAAAAAAAAAAATATATACGAAAAAAATGTTTTTAAAATGTAAGAATACTGTTAAAACTTAAAACTATCCTATACTCCTATATACTCCTATACTTTTATTCGTAAACAGAATCGTATGTTATATTATATTATGTAATATGTATAGGTATGTTTTAGTTTGAAAAATATTAATAATAAAATATTCAAGATCTTAAACCAAAAGTTCAATTTCCTATACACAACGATAAGACTGTTTTTTACATTTTATATGCACACAATCGGTAGGAATCGAAAAAGGGAAAATATGGTATATAATTAAGTTATTACATTATAAATATTATATCTATTGTGTTTATTATTTTTTATTGTATACCATCTAGTAACAGTAGTAACTCTATAATATATTATTATTTTAATAATATATTTCTGATTCTATTGAAATAAGGATGTATTTATCATATTACATAGGGTACATTTAGAAAGCAATCAATTATTTTGAACATTAAGGGAAGAATTTCTTTTCTTTTTTTTTTTTATCAAAAATATCAATTTTATTATAGTATTTTTGTTATGAATAAAAAAAAAAAAAAAAAAAATCCAAAGAATATGCCATTAATTTGTATAAACTGTAAGACTGTATAATATACATGTATGCGCATTAAGAGGACGTCATACATCCAATTTTTAAGGGGTTTTGTAAAGGCAATTTTTATGAAATTTTAAGAAAAATTAAAATCCAATAATTTGAATACATTTAAATTAATTTTAAAATAGTCTTGTATCAATACCATTTTTATTGTTGTGTAATTGCGATATTTGTTAAAAAGAACATGCCTACGCAAAATTACGACTACTCGTTTTCTAATGGTTTAAAAGAAAAAACATTTTGGAGGGAATGTCATATGTGTTTTTCAATAAACTAAATATTTAGCATACAATTTAACATTCAAATATCATTTTTTTTTTTTTAATTTTTTAAACAGCTGTAACTTTTTTTAAAAACATTATTTGATGAAAAAGATATGAAGGCATTCTCTTCAAAATGTCAACATTCGATTGTATAATAGGTTTTTTAATTCTTAAACCACTGTAGAACGAATTATCATAATTCTGTGTACACGTGTTTTAACACTAGAAATCGGGGAGTATAACGTCCTCTTAAGGAAAAATTTTTTAATTAAATATAAAAAAATACTGGTTTTTCTACCTTAAGACCTTGACATAACTATCGAAATAGTTAACACAGTGATACGATATCTGCGTCCTCTTAATCAGTGATTCTCACCTATATAATATATGTGGCATAAAAAAATGTTTACTACCTGCAATAGTGTATTATTGTTTTTATCATATGTACTATATATTTATCTTGTAGATCCTAAAATTAGGAATTAAATAACAGTATGTAGTATAATGTTTTAAAGTATATATTGAATAAAGTGATAATCGCGTTTACTCAAATAGTATCTTTCAGCTTTGTTATGTTTGTGTACTAAAAAAGTATCAAAAATCTCTTAAACAATAGATTCATAAGTAATTAAGTAACAGGTATAAGCTGAAACTGTAGAAAATTACATTACAAAGTACAAAAAACTGCCATATTTTTAAGAAATATTTATTAATTTTGAAATATTTTATACAGATAGTAAAAAAAATAATTAACAAACAAAAAAATATACAATTTCTTTGGGATGATCTAATAGCAAACTGCTCTCTAATTACAAAATTCAATTCATACAACAAAGAATTTTTAAATTTAACTTATATTTCGCAATATTTTTTACGTTTTAGTTTTAAAAATTGCTTGGCATATTTAGACAATTTTCTTGTATTTTAAAGGTATTGTGTCTATATTATGTTTAGCATAGAAATGAATAAAATTAAAACATTGAGCCATGTACAGAATAAAAACTTTCAATTATTTAATAAATTAAAAATTTAATTTTAAAATAAAATGTTTATAAAAAAAGTTATTTATTCAAAAAAATGCTTAAAATTTTATTATTCAGTGCAATAATACGTATCTAAATACATTTAAACTGTAGGTATACTAAATATTCAAACAACTTTCAAGCTAGAAATTGAAGAATTAATATTCTATAAGAAGATAAATGCGGAAAAATAGATACTTCAAAAACTTTTGTCTATATTAATTTTATTATAGAATTATTGTATAATAGAATTAATATAGTAAAATTATATAATTATTTTATCATTATTCTTTTTTTAATTTCAGTAAATTTTTTATAATATACATTTTTTAGTATAACTAAGAAGTTACTTATTTTATATTTTGTAGTCATTTTCCTTGGTTTTTAGTATTTAGGTCCATGTCCTAATTATTAGTGTATTATTATTCAGTATTAATTTACATTATAAGAGAACTGCACTAGTTTAAAATAAATGGTAATTAGACTAAAATGCAGACACTTCGCTGTAAAAAACTAAAACTATAAAACATTAGTATGACGGATTTTAATTTTTTTTGTTTTTTAATGTAAAGAAAACAAATGTAATTTACTTGTTCACTTTGATTTAATCTAGGCAATTTTTAACAATACAAAGATTTATTGTTTTTTAATATTAAAAATTTATATATATATATTTTAAAAATTTCCTCGATTAAAACAAAGTAAACGTGTTAACGAATCAGTCAGTTTTAAAAATTAAAATCCGTTAAACCAAAATTCACACAGTTTTGTCAACGAACATCATACTTTTATGTTCTTTTACACAGAATTTAAAATGATTGAACACAATATTATTGACTCATGCCTGCGCGTACGAGTATATAAAATACAAAATAATGCCGACGACCTCGATGAATGCGATTCTACAAGATTTATGACGTCAATTTACTGACAAGTCGTCAAATATTACCATCATGTTAATTTGCCTATACTCAACTCCTTAGAATACGGTCGACTACAGCAACCATTGATAATAATAGCAACATTTTAATAATAATCATTGACGCTTTATCATACCCGAAGAAAAACCACACCTAAAATTTACGAATTCGTCTAAACATGACTTAATATTATAATATTATAATTATACAACTGTTGTACTTGTACAGGGAAACTCGTTCTTCAACTAAATTATACTCGCATGTATATTTAGTTGCGTTTCGATGTTCAGTAAAAAGAAATAAACGACGTGTTGTCAATGCTCATAATTAATTATTATAATATTATTCATTATTATAATCAATTATACGTCATATACCTACAAACTAATCTCTTCTAGAAATATTTTCAATTTTAAAATAACTATTGTAATGTGAATCGATTTTATATAAACATTAATTTATTATTATACTGTAGTCTGTAAATAAATATAATATGTAATTGTAATAACCTAATAAATATGAAATTTAAAATATCTAATAGAAACTGGATGAAAAAATGTACCAAATTTTTTTCTTCTTTTTTTTTCTTTGTTTAGGTGGCCGGTACCCAAAATCATTAATTACAAATACATTTTACTTACATAATATTACATTATAGATATAATACAGTTCGATATTATATTTAAACGCCTGGAAAATATTACAAAATTAGTAAATTTTGTAATTTCAAAAATACATTTTTCTCATTAATATTTTGTAACTTAACGAGTTCCTTATATTTGATTAATCATACTATACACAATATTATATACAACTATTTCTGTATTTTTGTTAAATATATTTAATTGAGAAAACTTGATATATTCTTTTCCTTTGTACTGTTATTCTTATTATTTATTAGTTTAGGTTTTGAAACACGCGTAGCCTCATGTTATCTATATATGATATTCGACATCATACAGACTTATAAAGTATTAATTATATGTATTTGAATAAAAGTATAAACTTAAATACTCTTTATAAATTAAAACACTTTTTAAATATAAAAATGGTGTTTTATAAGTATTTGTAAGTACCTACTTGTTCAAATTTACAAAGAAGACTTAGCTGGGATGATCGCCAACATTCGAAATCGAATAGGCACCCGAAGAAGATGAAGAAGAAGTACTTGTATATTTAAGAATTTTTGTAAAGAAATGTATTTATCATTGTTAATATTGTTATTATTCATTCAAATTAATAATAATATAATAACATTCAAGTTCGATTGATGTTGTTGATATAGCAAGAATGGTTAGAATATGTGAAAAACGTACCTAATATTATAATATAATAATATGTGTTATATTAGGATTTTTAACGATTTAGAAAAACTATATATTAATTAGTACTATAGTATTATTTAGTATTTTTAAATACATATAAGTAACTAAATAGGTAGGTACTTGGAAAGTATACTATATAGTATTTTTATCATAAGCGCAATTTGAGGAGATAGGCAGTCTATAAGTTCACCAAAATTAACAATAAAAATAAAATGGTTTACATTTAATATCGTTCGTATATAGCGTAGTTATAAATATTAGTGTTATAAGTATAGTCATAGCCCTTAAAATTTAAAACTCAAATTGTGCCTATGATTATTATTCAGGTACATCTGAAGGGCTTCAATGCAAAACGTACATACAATTCTAATTTTTCTGTAGTTACTGAATTCCCCGTTCAATTTACCATAAGAATCAATGTTTATCTCAAATTCATAAAAATGGAAAAAATAAGTTTTGCATTCAAGCCTCATATTTATAAATGTATAATAAAATATTTTAAAAGAATTTTTTATATATTTTTAAATAAAACAATAATCTGTATGTACATTTTTTTAAATAGGCGTATAGGTACTTTGTATAAGACTGTTGATATATTATTATAATCACATAAAACTATTAATGTCGAATATATTAAGTTTAAAAATTTTTTAATTTTAAATACCTATATATATATATATATATATTTGAACATTCGAAATGTTGATGCAGTGCTCACCCATTTTGTACCTCCCCCCACAATTTAACATATGACCTATTAATTTTGTTAAAATTGATGTCTAAAATAGATTTGAATATATCAATATGTACATAAATGTTGAAAAAAATGTCAAGTCGAAGCTATAAATGAAAAACTCGCATAAACATATCGAAATCTATCATATTTATATCAACTTATAAACATCTTCAAAATATAAAACACAAAATAAATAATGTAGATAATAATATTATCTAGTGCATTACATGCTGTTTTTCATTCAATTATTGTTTTTAAAATTTATAGTTATTTAAAAAATAATAAAAATAAATAACTTTTTCAACAGGTCATAAAACATGTATTAATATAAAAATGAGCAAGTTATATTTTTAATTATATTTCATAAAAAGATTTTAAAAAATGTATCATTCTGTCGAAGGAAGAAGTACTTTATTCGTCCAGTAAGATACTGGTGGTGGATATATTTAATTTGAAAGCAATGATAAATTCATAAGTCATTTCATTCTAGAAAACGATTTTGAATGGAGCTTCGGTGTAATAATATTTTATATTATGTTTTTTAAAAGATCTTTGATCTTTAATTAGCGAATGAAGAAAATCAGTTACCATGACGACTATTTTTTCATTATTTTTTTATTTTTCCACTCTTTGTAAAATACTACATACATCGTATAAAAGGTAATTTCTTTACGCTTGAGAATATTACTGGAAAAATCGAAAAATGACCTCTTTAAACTACCAACTAAAACCAATTTTCTATTTAAAAAGCTTTTTTACTTCGACTCCATCCACCCAAAAAAATGTACTTGTACCTATGCAAAAAAAAAAAAAAAAAAAACATACATTTCATCGTAAAATCAATCAATTCTTCGCTCCGCTCAAAATGTAAAAAACAGTAATACAAATTATAAGACATAGGATCACTTATAATATATTTATTTTTATATTTAAAAATTTATCATATTGTTAAATTTTCATTTTTCTTCAAATGTCTTATAGTATTTAGATTTTAGAACCCTTAAGAACCCTTGAAATTTTTTTATTAATAACTTATAAGTAAAAAATATTAAATAACTATTGACTAGGTAGTTATATACTAAACTATAAGTATAAATAACCATATTTACAGTTACTAAAATTGAAGACCTTGTCCAATTTCGACCGGATTAATAATGAATATTAAATAATAATATTGTTGTTTTTTTTTTTTTTGTTGTTGTTTACTAATTTATGTAATTTATATTTGTTTGTTATTTGATAATAATAAGTAGTTTTTCAATTTATAACAATATATATATCTACGGGTAAAACATTAAAAATTGTGTACCTATAATAGCTCATAATCGTCGATTAATAAGCAATAACGTAATTTGTTTTAATGTATACATAGGTCATAATATATTAATACATAATATATGTATTATTTGATTATTGAAATTATAGACACGTGATATAAAAATCTAGAATTGCTGAACGATTATAATTTATAATGCATTGCGTCCGTGGTAATAAATTAATGTTCCTTTTATAAACAAAAATTATTAAAGATTATTTTGATTACGTTTACATATCGCTATATCATATAATTTTTATGATCATAATTTATATCAAATTTTAGATAGGCAGAAGCATAAAAAAAATGTAATTATTCATTAAATATACCTAGTGGTAATGTTTGTTATCATCATTCTACAGAAAGTGCAATGGGGTGATGTGGGTATAAGCGTTCCTGACATTGGAACTTTGTAACAATTTGGTGTTCTTAACTTTATACTCGTAATATTATATAAATCACATAAATAATTTTATATTATATTCTTGTATAGTTTCTTAATAAACGGTTTCTTTATCGATAAAATTTAGACCAAAAAAAAAAAAAATTTTAAAATAAATATAATTTATCGTTAAAATCATGGACCATTATTATATGGGCCATTGACCGAGATATTATACGCAAATTATACAATAATAATACGTCGTGCACTATAATGGTAGCAGCAGCTGAGTAGCCATTGAACAGAATTTATTGCCATCCAAACTGAGTGCTACATACTATACGATTTGATCGGCCCGACCGTCGCCCTGACCAAATCAGCTGTTGCTTACACGCGACGCGACCTATGACACGACTTTGTGGTGGTCAGATGGTCGGATGGTTCGACCACCTGACATCACCCAACCGACTCGCATGATTTTAGTCGGGTGACACATCTACACACGACCTGATATTGCATCTGACCTGACTGTCGGGCCGACCAAATCATATCGTTTATAGTCCGATTAAATGTTGCCAACGGTAGTAAATGCTATTGTCGACCGTCGCAACACTTAATTTTAATATACATATACCAAAAAAATACTGTATTATTTACCGTCCAAATAGAGTCCGTGATATTCGTATAGTTCAAACTTCAAATTATATGCCTAAAGGTTATTTCATTTTTTTTTTAAAAAGCCGATCAGTGGGGGGGTGGAATTTTGGTTGTACTATTGAGGATGTATAAATTAATAAATTTATTGAATTTTAATACAATGATCAAATATTTATTTCAATAAAATGATTTTTAGCAAAGATATTATAACTGTAAAAATGTACTTACTAAAAAAAAATGTTCAACAATATAACACAATATATAGGTATATCAACTATAATGTATAAAATACATAGGTCGTCCGTGGACATTTCAAATTTATAGAACCATTCTTAGTAGGTATATCAATATAATATTATATAATTTATTTATATTAATAAAATTGTTTTTAAAAAAAAATTCTACCCCCCCCCCCTAAAAAACGAAAAGTCGTTTCAATTTTGTTCAGTATTAAAGCACGTATTTTTTAATCATAATATATTCATACGTGTGTCAACAGATAAAAATATATAAATAACGATTCGATAACCTGTTTTTATTTTTGTTTTTTTATTGATCAGTCTACCAAAATAGTAAAATAATTAATACCTACTGCCTATATAGTATGAATATGTAGATATGTAATAGGTAAGTAACATAAAGCTATAACATTTTCAAAATTAATTGAATAAAAAATAATAATTGTTTGTTGCCCCCTGATTACGAATATGAATGTGTTTATGTTAATTATTATATTATGAATATGCACATCAATACATCATAATAAATTAACATTCACTAATTTTTGGTAATATACTTTGCCCCTTCAAAACAATAATTAAATTTAAAAAAATATAACTAGTACCTACAGTAGGTACCCATATATCATATGATTTTTTGATTTTTTTATATAGAAGGAAATATATGTTCACTGTTCAGTATATTACCTATATACCTACTGAAAAGTGAAAAGTGATAAATATATGCACCTATTATAATATTATATAATCAATGGTGTTATTATTTACAACAATATATTTTATAACAATATAGAATACACATGTTGAAGTTCATATTTATTAAAAATTTAAATAGCATAATATGACTTAAATACGTCATATGTTATTTTGTTTTCCCAATCAAAACAAATCTATAACAAATAATAAAAGTATATATACTACAGTATCTATAGTAATTAACATTATTCTAATTGGTACACTAATATTATTATTATTATTATTATTATTATTATTATTATTATTATTATTATTATTATTATTATTATTATTATTTTATTATTGCCTGTTGTGTTCCTAAAAGTACTTTCTTATTTGACATTATTTAATTACCTAGGTACGATATTATACGAGTAATTTAATCTATCGTAGTACTATAATTTATAAAGCTATTCAACACATACACAACAGTAATTAAACTATGGCCCTATACCAGAAAACTAACAGTATAGGTACAGTATAGTATACATACATAGGCAGTGGCGTATTTTCAACTTCATTCTGGGGGGGGGGGGTCCAAAAATGTATAACCAAATAAAACCAATAATTTATATAACCTTCATATATTTTACTATCTTTAGGAGCAAAATAACTCAGTTGACAGACTAAGGACCTGTTGTTAAACTGTTGGTAAGGGGGTGTGATCCATGCACTATTTTGATAAATAATACTTTGGTATGTTTTTATTTAACAAGTTTTTTATTATTTGTTTTTATATTAAATAAAAACAAATTATTTTATAGAAACTAGGTATTTATTTATAAATATATATAAATACTTTGGTATTGAAAATATTTTATTTGAACTGAACTTTTCCAAATTTTTAGCATTAAATGCATTTAATTTTGATATTTTTATAAAATATTTTACACCGCATGGAAAAATGTGATCATAATAATAGGCATGATTAAAAACAAGTGACAAAAAAACTTTTTCAACATTACATATACTTTTCTATTCACACATTTTTTCCTAATTTTCTAACGGTAAAAAAGCTGTGCGATAAATAGTGGTTATTATTTTTACATTATTTTAAGATATTTATTTGAAAACTAGTGGCGTGGCATGGTGTAAAGAACATAGTAAGCATTTACCAAAAAATATACCCACCTACCAAGTGGCTACTACCTTCCGATCTCACATCACAGCACGATAACAGCTATATAAAATATACCCCTTATCAACCAAAAAAAGGGAATTTATATATTTCATATTCACGCTAAACAATCACTTTCTTTTAAAGTGTTGAACATTTTTTAATACATTTTTACAATTATATCTCTGCTAATAAATCATTATTTTAAAACTCAATACATTTATTAATTTATACATTCTCAACAGTATTTTATCCCACAACCAAAATTCTACCTCCAATGATCGGCTTTTTCTTTTAAAAAAATGAAAACCTTTAGGTATATACTTTGAAGTTTGAACTACACGAATAGCACGGACTCTATCTCGGTGGTAAATAATATAATATTTTTTGGTATATGTATATTAAAATAATTGCATGTATCATTTAAAATAGATCTGTCCGAATTACATGCAGTGTTTAAAGTTAATGTGTATAAAGTTCAATGTGACGTATATAGAAAAACGCGAATTTCAGCTTTCAGATTCAGGACAAAGGACGTTAAGAAATAGGTAGTTTAAAAGGAAAACTAATAAGTATGATTGGGTATGTCACAATATGAAGAAAAAACAATTTGAAAAAAAATTTTAAAAAATTTGAGTTCGTTAAGAAGATAGCGATTATTATTTTACCAAAAACGAAATATTAATTTTAATTTATAACTCATATTTTTCGTTATTTTTCGATAGTTTTTCTGGCGTATTTTTCATAAATCAACAAATTACCTATTCAACGTACAGTAAAAGTATAGTAAAATAAATATGAATGAAAAAATTAGATTAAGACGTCAAGTCATCAAGTCTTCTGGTCGATAAATTGCTTACACAATAATATAAAACAAACAAATACCATCGTAAAACGAAAAAATGTATCGCTCAGAATCTAAAATTTAGTCATTATATTCATTTTTAAGGCATTATCGTTACTTTTTTTCAGTCATCACACTCTATTTCCAGTTATTATTGTTTAAAAATTCTACCTACAAAAATTAATTATAGGTATTTAAGTTTTTAAGTAATGTTTAATAGTAATACTTTTTGGATCTGAGGAGCCCAGTTTTTTTACGAATATTTACCTACGTATATATATATATACTTTGTTATGGTTCAGAATGCATATTATTAGCATAAATAATAATGTACCTACATAGGTATACCTACAGTGTGGTAGTTAGTTCAGTTGTATTTTGTTGTTTCGCAATAGTTTTAATTCGCATTATGAAGAACACCATGAAAATTGTGAATATATTAAAATAAAACACTAATAACGGCCATGAAATAATAAAGAATTGTCGTCTATTTAATGATTACAAAAATACAGTGATTATATTTTCACGTCACACGTCCAGTTTTTAAAGGTTTTGCATAGAAAATTCTAAGGCGATTATAAGAAAAGAAAAATCGAATGATTTAAATTACATTTAAATATATTTTAAAAGTACCTAATTTATCAATGGACCTGTGTCAATATCATTTTTTACTTTTATTATTATGTAATCACGATCTTTGTAAAAAAAAATATATATATATGATGACACAAAAGAATACGTTTTAGAGTTTGAACGCCCATTAAACAATTTTTAGATAACAACGTTTCAAAGACAACCTAATGGGGTCTTACAATTTTCTAAATATTCTTTATCATTCTTTTTCATTATTGATGGTACCTATATGTAAAAATAATTCTTTCTTTTCAAAATGTTTAAATCGCTGTAACTTTTTCATAATTAATATTCCAAAAAACACCGATGAAGTTGTCTTCTAAAAGTTATCCTCTATTAATTTAATAATCGCTAAAAAAACACTTGGATTAGATCGGGTATTCAGTATAAAAGATTTTTACACTTTTAAAGAGGTTTAATCTATCTAAACCCAATTTTGCGTTAAATTCAAAAACGTATTTATATTAATGTCAGTTTAAGGGGGAATATCCGATTGAATTATTGAAAAATTTCGTACGAACACATTACCAGTAGGTATCACTAAATAATTTTAAATTTTAATTTTTTAATTTTTTTTTTTTTTTGGATTTTGCAAGACTAACTTCCAGAGCACCTAACAATACAGTAACCCGTGCTATCGCGGATTTAAATTCTGACTCACTCGAGTACCTACCTACAATACCTATAATACAAGGGAACCTTTGATGTACTCAAGAACTACAGAGTACTGATGATTATCTAATGTCTATTATAATCTACTACTTACTATACAGGCACCTGCATTGCATGTTTAATATAATTTTTTTTAACATAACAATATTATATACGAATATAATTATTATTATATTCTTCTTATTTCAAAAAAATTATGTTTAATATTTTAGTTATTTCTGAACATTTCCAGATATTTTCGTTTAAAATAAAACCCGAATAAAGCCTGGCCGGGTCAGGTTTGAAATTAAAAAGCCCGACCTGGCCCGAATATTTTATTGTTTTGAAAGCCCGAACGAGCGGTTCGTAATAATAAATACTTATTTGAGTTATTCGTTAAATAACTATTTGTGTAGGTACCTATATTGAACTAGAACTCCATATTATTAGGAAGGATGGTAATATAATGATTATTCGAGTAACCGAACAGCTTAATAAGATAATAAAATAATAATAATAATAAATAAAAATGCATTTTTACAACTCAAAAAAACGGCCGCCGTTTTTTCGCCTTCAAAATTTCAGCTTTCTACTACCAGTAGTTTGGAGTGTAATTTAGGACTTGAGTAACATTTATACACATTTTTACAAATACCCGATATTCCATTGACACATTCGTCAATAGGTAGCAATTTTCGGAACGTTCACTTAAAACATGAATTCATTCACGTTTACGTTCAATACATAAAAAATTAACTCGTTCACGTTCAAATGTACCTATTTAAAAAGAACACGTTCACATTCACGTTCTTTAAAAAAAATGAACTCATTCATATGGTCGTTCATTTTAATTAATCAATTATTAACAAAATATACATTTTTCTTACATACATATATACTAAAAAATTACAAATTCATAGAAACTATCGTTTTCATTTTATAGCGGACCCAAGGAAATTAGACTTTTAAGTAATATATTTAAATCTAATGAGAATTATAGATAATATATTTTATATAATTATATAAAATAGAATTTTAATATATTTTAATTTAATTTGAACGGCCTGAAAATCATTCAAATTCCTTAAAAATATTAACGTCGTTTTTTCCAAACACTGATAGATAATAGCTAGGATGCTAATGCGTTGTCTTAGATGCTATTGGGTAGGCTGCAGGTTCAAATCCCGGGTTAGAAAAACAAATTTTTTGTAAAAATTACAGCGTATGCTATCCGTCGAGTGATGATAAATATACAAAAAAATGATAGTTTGCACGTATTATTTTTTTGTTTTTTTTTTTATTTTTATTTTTTAATATTTAATAAATGTTAATTTTTAATATTGCGTGAATAAACATTTAAACAATTAAACATTCAATAAATATATATCCATGGTGAGTGGGAAGGCTCTGTGCAGGTCTTTAATATATATCTATTCCATAGTCACCCCAATCGCAAGTCCTGATCAACTAGGTACTATATTTATTTAGTCTCTCGCCTCGTTTTTTGGACAATATATTCTCCCCAAAAAAATTGTGCTATTTGTGCCTATAACAATAAAATATATAAAATTATATAAGATGGTAATTGTATTGAGATAAAATGTAATTAGAAAGAATTTTTTCAAGCGTAGCGAGCAGTTTTTTCTTCAGTTATTTGAGCCGGTCAAAACTTTTGCCCCCCACCTCCTTTCAAAAACTGAAATGACGACACTGAGTAAAGTCCTGAAGATTGTACACTAACTTCGCCTCTATATGTCATTATATAATACATATATATTACTTTACTCTATATGGTAGCCCTATATAATTACTCTATAACTATACTCTGTACTTTGTGATAGTTCACATAAAAATTAAAAATATCATACTTAAAGACAATTTTTTATTTTTGTTTTTTCAATTTTTTAGCCGGTGAAATAGGTTCTTTACTCTATAATATGCTTTGAAAGGTTTAAATCTTCCTCTATCAATGACAAAATATAAATAAATTGTAATAAAAAAAAAAAAAATCACGAAATCTTTTTTAATCAAAGTAATTTATAAAAAGTAAAACCTACGTATTTTTTTCATTACGAGTGCACATGTCGTATATCTCATCAAGTGACTTGTCGCTACTAATGTGTGATGTGTGCTTTAAATTATTTATACAAGCAAGATAGGCAATGACTCCATCCATAGTATATGATCTAAGGGACTCTGCTTGTATCAACAGTATTTTCCGCAGTGGCGTCCCTAGTCCCTTTTATAGGGGGGGGGGCGAATTTCAAACATTATATATATATATAAACACATTAATTACTAGGAGGTAGCTTACCTTGTTTCACTCGGGGTGTGTATTGTCATATAGGACATAGGCATGGTTATAGATACAAAATACAATGAAATCATTAAAATCAAAATCATCAAAATTATTAAAATTTATAGGGAAAAACAGAGTTACTTTATTATTAACAGAGTAACAGTATTTCAAATATTTGTGTATATATTTAAATGTAATTAATTAATAAACATTAAAACATCGTGTTTCGCATAATCCAGTAATAGAGCGTTTAAGGCCCTTAAGGCAATTTTTCAAAACAAAACTTCTTTTGGAAGATGCATTAAAAAAAGATAGAACTTCTAAAAAAAATAAATTACAAAAATTTGAAAAGAAATAAGGCCATGGGGGGCGATTTCCCCAACCGCCTCCCCCCCCCCTGAGGACGACCCTGGTTTTCCGTACCTGCAAAGCTAAATACAATTATCGCGACTCTTGGAAGTAATTTGAATTTTGATTATCACTCATCAAATACACTATTATCACGTAGGTACCCATAGATAATATATATAATATACTGATAACTTTGAATAACATTAATGATTAGTTATTAAACTAATCATTAATCAAATTATTTTAAACTATTTATTATTTAAGCCAATATTTCTATATTACTATCTATATTCTATAGATTACAAGCTTACTCATTAAAAATGTTCATATTCAATGAGCAATTTTATCTATCTGATAAAAAAAAAAACTGGTATAAAATTATAAAAGACATCAGCATTTTTACAACGACCATTCATCAAAAAATTGTTCACAGCACTATTTAGTAACATGTACTCCAAAACTAGGTTTTAAAATTGATTAAAATTATATGTTGCTGCATTTGTAGTGCAGTCTATTGGATGAACTGTTGAATTTGAAAATTATTGCTTTGGTTTAAGTATTAATTTTTTTCGTTAATAAAATATTTTAGTACCAAATATACCTATATTTTTTCTTATAAATATTTAAACAATTCTCAAAAGAAAATTGTGTTGGGAATTTTTTTTCATATATTTTTTTGGAAAACCAGCTAGTAGGAACCAGCCGGGAAGGTCTAAGTAGTTTCTGGCGGGAACCATTTCCTAGGACCGAAACGAGCACTTAACGGGAGGCGCCCTGGATGGTCTGTGCTGTTAGGAAGAGCACAATTTTCAATGATAGGAGGATAATTTTAAAAAATACATTTAAAAAATACATTTTTCTGATCATTTTAAACCACCCTATATATAATTATATACAAAATTGTATAAACGAAATATTTGATATTTAAAATCAACATTACTATTTAATATTTTACACACAAAATTTCAGTTTTAAATTTCTAAACAAGTTTAGACGCCTTATATCACCATATTGTACCCGTCTGTCCTTATTTACTAAAACATAGTTACAATTATTGATTCGGCTACTGGAGATATAATATTATTCATTTCTTACATAGTTACGAGGAACATTGTAAATTTGGTTACTAAATAAATAAATATTATTAATTTTATTTTATAATATTTTTAGTTTATTGTTTATAAACGTTTAGAAACAGAAAATTTAGAATGCTTGCAGAGTAGGTTTTCCGAACTTGTTTCTGTTATATTTTTGATTATTAATTTTATTTAATTTCACATTCCAAACGGCTCTAATTGGACTAAAGATAACACGTCACACCTCATTTTTAAGGGGTTTTGTATAGGCAACTTTTATGATATTATAAGATAAAAAAATCCAACAATTCAAAAATATTTATATGTATTTTTTAAGTAATTCAAAAATAGTCTTGTGTCAAAACAACTTTTAATTGTTGTGAAATCACGATATTTTTAAAAACCATGTTTACGTATTTTTCATTTTTATCAACTTAAGAATATTATATTAAGATGAAATAAAAAATAAATTATAAAGAACAAAATTATCTAGCGACTAATGTAGTCGACATGTTATCTTTTTATATTTATTTTTAAACGTTTTTAACCGCTCATAAAACGTGTAAAATTGCATATATCGAAAATCGGCTACATCAGTCGCTAGGTAATGTTGTTAGCTAGAATTTTGTTTTTTCGTATTTCTAACATGTAAGTAAATTGATATAAATGGAAAATGTTAATGGGAGTTTTGTATTGAACAAATTTTGGTAATTAATTTTAATAAAAAATAATTTTTTGAAATAATTAATAAAAATCGGTATAGCTGTTCGACACCGACAAATATACATGTGTACTAGTGTACCATGAACGCATACATACATACATAAATACATAAATACATACATACATACATACATACATACATACATACATACATACATACATACATACATACATACATACATACATACATACATACATACATACATACATACAT
>JAIPRL010006242.1:0-28305 GCA_025469235.1 Pemphigus obesinymphae
AAAGTAAGCATTTTAAATAATTTTTTGGAACCTATAAAAATACCGGTATTAACTGGAACCGGAACCGAAACCCTAACCCTTAATTTTTGAAAAACCGGAACCGGAACCCAAACCTTTAAAAAAAAAACCGAGAACCAGAACCGAAAAAACCAAAAGGTACCAGTCCCTGGTTCCTACATAATACAAAATTCATAGCAAATTTAAAATAATAAATGTTAAATAGTTGTACCTTGTATCTTTAATACACCAAAGATACAATTATCTTGTATCTTTTTCAAATAAGTATTGTATCTTGTATCTAGATACTTTTTTTAGTATCTTGCTTAACCCTGATTATATACTAGTGTGTGGTGATGACTGATGGATGTATTGAATTTGAAAGCAATGATAAACCATTTCTTACGACAAAACGTTTCTGAACGAAGCTCGATGTAGTTTTATTTTCTGATTTATTACAATTTTCCGTTCTTTTCGTCACGCTCTTAAAAGCTACTTAAAAATCAAAAACTGACCTCTATAATAATATGACCGCATACGTGTCTTGATTGTTTGCGATATTGTTCC
Organism: Pemphigus obesinymphae; assembly: GCA_025469235.1. NCBI lineage: Eukaryota > Metazoa > Arthropoda > Insecta > Hemiptera > Aphididae > Pemphigus > Pemphigus obesinymphae. Next base: position 565 of record JAIPRL010006242.1, read on the forward strand.
TCTTTTGGAAGTGGAGTCCCATTTTTGCTTATCTACATCATTTTTTTATTTATTCCTTATTCACCATTTTCAAACTGATTTATGAACATTTTGGTAGAAAATAATTACAATATTCATTTTTTCCATTTTCAAAATATATTCACGCTTTACAGTCTATAAAGTACTTGGTAGCTACTGGCTACTAATTATAACAAATTTTCTACCAGAAACATTTATACCTGAAAATTCTTGTTTTACTCCTTAAAATCCGACATGATATAACAAAACCTACCAATCGTCAGGGATTATAATTCGTCCTAATTTATACTTCTTCTCTTTCACCATCTCTCCCAACTATTTGGGGTAAGCCACCCATCCTAGTATTCAACTTCCTCTTAACTCGATTTTCCATATTCCACTACCTCTTTTCCATTTTTCCTCTTCCCTTCTTTCTTTCAACTTAATTTCCTATGATTATTAAAGCTTACTAATCTTACAAATGTATAGAAAACGGCGTTCTTAATGTTATCCCACTGAAAGTGATATCATCGAAGAACTCGCACCTAGTTGCAATGCAAATGTACGCCTTTCTGATATAAATTTATATTTTTAATGTTTGTTCAAGTTTTCGTGTGTAAAAGTATGGGTTTTTGTTCAAAAATGTTTTTTTTTAGAAATATATAGTTTTAATATAATATAGTTATATTATATAATATGATAAGTTGTAAGTACTTATTATACCAAAATTAGTGTTATAACCTATGAAAACACTTTGTGTGACTCTTTTCGATATAATTATTAAAATAAATATAGTTTTTAATCAAATATATCAAATCAATACTGATAGAAATATATAGGTAGTTTTAATATTCTAAGATAAGTTGAAAATACTTATACTATACGAAAATATGTGTAATTTGTCACATTGTGACATATATCACCATGTGAGATATGTGACAATGTGACATTGACACATGGGCACACTTGACTTGTATATAATTATTAAAAGAAGGATAAATAAAGTTTCAAATATAAAAAATTTATATAATATATATATATATAATAATATTTCAAACAGTAAATTAAAATTGAATTTCTTTTTATCTTGTGTTATAGTAGTAGTATAGTAGTAGTATAGTCATAGGTAGTACAAACATAAGTAGTATAGTCAATAGTCTTAGGTAGTACCTATAGTCATGGGTTTTTTACGTCATTTTTGGAACGAAAAATAAACAAAAATGTGTACCTATTGATTGACATCGGTCTTATTTTTAATATAGTCATCTCATAATAACTAAATAACAACATTAAATATTGTGCCATAGATCAGAATACAGATTACAAAAATGTACCTATTATTGTATTATTATTTATTAATTACAATTATTGCAATCTGTATTCTGACCTATGGCACAACGTTCAATGTTGTTATTTAGTTATTATGAGACGACTGCCTAGTGCCTATATTATAAATAAGACCCATGTTATAGTTTTTGTTTATTTTTCGTTCTAAAAATGAGCACTATAATTTAAATAGAACACATATATTTCAACAATAGTTATTGTGTTTTGTGGTTGTAAGTTCATGTTCAATTTAAAACACTATTTAAAGTATAATATATCAATAAACAAATAGTCAAGGTAAACATAGGTAATGAATGAGTTCAAATGCTGCGTTTTATTTTTATATGGTCTTTTTAATATCATGTAATTATTATACATACATATTTAAGATATATCACAATAAAATAGATTAGAATGGGTCTCATATGTGTAGTTGTAAAAATAATAATTATATATGTTAAAATGTCAACAGAAACCGTAAACGTTTTTCTCTCTCTCAGAGAGGAAAGATATACTATGATTACAATTACATATACATTATTATATTATATTTTACACAAACATATCAAGAAACAATAAAACTTAACTGAACTAAATCTTGTCTGTAGAGTGTAAATACAATATTATATTATCGTTAAAACCCTTTGCGCTTAACAAATGTAAGCGTGTATGCATAAAATCACTCTCGTCCTACACATTAAACATAGTTTTTAGTTCGTAATTAGGAAAAAATTATATTTTACTCTTTTAATCCTTTGTTCGACATAATATATAATACACAAATAATTTTTTTATGTTTACTGAATTTTAAAATATAATACGGATATTATATATTGATCGATGGACTCAAAAATACCAACAATGAGTCAAAGCAGAACAATAGTTGTATGTGGCACAATAGCAGTTTACAGATCATTTTTCAGTTACCAGCTATTGTAGCCAATTTGTGTACAATGTGTAATCATAATGTTATCAAAATGTTAATGAGTTTTAGAAATGGGGATGGGGAAGTTAAATGCAACTTAACAATCAATTGAATAATATACTTTTCAAGTTTATCTCTTCTTTTAAATGCTTAATTACGAGTATATTTAATGCTTGTCATCTAAGCACATACATTTTTGAGTATAACAACATTTTTGCATAAATTATACGAGAAAATTTGAATTGCGTCATACAAATAGCAGCCACAGTTATATTTTGTTAACTACCCTTGATAGGTTATAAAATTTGAGAAAAAAAAAAAAATTATAAAACAAAACAAAACAAAGTTACAATGCACCGTATGTAAATTAAAAATAACGACAAAACTTATTAAGTCTATTTTAATGTTGTTACAATTAAGTAAAATCAAAATACATAAAATACATTTTATTGACCATCAACAGTATGGAATTAAAAAGAATAATATAAAACATAATCTTAAACTCTGGAATAGTTATATTATATCTGCCGACCAAATCGAAACATTAATAAAATATACAATAACAGTTTTTTTTTTTATGATTATTGATTAGTTACATATACAAAATAATAAACATTAATTTTAACTCCATTCTATGCATAGAAAAGTTAAGGTAAAATGTAGAATTTTTAAATTCCAATTTAAGTTTTTACTTCAAAACATGTTAATTTACCAGTAAAAATTGGGTAAATAAGTCTAAAAGAAAAAAAATTGATATGTACAGTTGTTTGTATGCAACATGTCAACTATAATATATTTAATTAGGTACATCGGATATAAAAAAAATGATTTTAAAACTCAACAGAATATTGCTCGATTTTATATAATTTATAAAATGTCAAACGATACTTAGACATTTAATGGTGTAAAAAAATTAATAAGAACATATTGAAATCACAAATTAAATATTGTAAATGATTTTTTTTTTTGTATTATTATTATATATATATATATAATATTATCATGTTCAATAAATAAAAAATCGAGCAAAAACTGACAATAAACATTACACAATATCATATCAGACTTAATACACAACCAAACTGCTGCAAAATATGAAAAGCGTAAATCGATCTAATTTTAACGTTCTTTTTTTCAGTGCACATTTAATTTTATTTTATTATATTTTAGTATTGGTATAATAGTAAAGTTTGGGATTGATGTTTCAAAAAACTTCTGGTAGTAGTTACAAAACCAAAATATAATAATTATTATACAGTGGTGAAATAATTTGTTTTATCTTATATTATATATTGCCCCAATTCAATTTTGTTCGACGTCAATTTACAAATATTTAATCCCCAGGGTGCTCGGGACACGATCTGTTCACTTCAAACCATCGGTCTATACATCTGCAAAATAATAAACAAAAATTATCAATTATATAATATTATTATTTATTATTGGTAGTATGATACAGTCAAAGATGTCAATAATGTACATATTTCACAATCATTAATGATAATAGTCAAATGATTTTTTAAAATTAATTTTAACAATAAATAAATAATAAAAATAGTAGGTGTGTGGCATGCTGAAATATATTGAGACCAGATGGCTCCTTAGAAAAAAAATGCATTGATTTACATAAAGCAGCCATGGAAAAAGAGAAATAAATAAATAACTTGAGAATCCACAGGATAAAAACTATATTTATATGCAGATTTAAACAAAGTTTTTTATTAGTATTAAACTAATATACACCGGGCACCATCTGCTAATTTATTCATTATTTTGTTTAATGTTTAAAAATTTATTAAATCAATTGTTCAACTCTGTGACATATTTTTTCATGTATTCATTTTTTAAAACATCATCCTTCTCTTATTGTTTGCATTTATACGCGTATAAAAATAAATAGACAAAATAATAAAAACCTGATCATTACAATTTACAGAAGAGTCTTAAAATCAATATTAAAATAATGCACCATTATGAAAAAGAGTAACCTTGAAACTTATAGACATAATACTATATAATATTATGTAAAGAAATTCATTGACATATCTTCTTCCTCCCCCTTGAAATTTCAACATATTAATACACAATGACCCAAACACTTCCTAAGTCAACAATCTTTTTATATAATTCATACCAGAACAATACTCATCAAAACAATTAAGATATGGTCATGTGTTAGACAATGTAAAAAAAAAAGTCAAAAATGAAAATTTGTATAATGTTCTTTTTATAATATTGAATTTTTAACTGTATACATTTATTATTTTTATAATATAATTTATATTATATTTTGACAGAATAGAAATGCTAGAATATGATTATATGAATTATGAACATAAGAAAGCCCACTCTGTGAGTGTTTTCATATGTATTTTAAGTTATTTTGTTAATTAATAAAACAATAAACTATAATTCCATACACAATTTTTTTTAATCTTATGTATTTAGACCTACAATTGTGAATATTGATATTGGTAACCAAGGCAGTGAATTGTAAGAACAGACAAATGTAAAAATGTTATAAAAACAACCTGTTAGTTAGATATTAGAGTGTGTTAGATTTTTCGGTTTCTGATTCCCTGTAACTGATGCCTAACTAATTATAAGATCAATTTTCAAATCAACAATCTTTCTCAAAATTATGTACCAAACTATCTAATCAAAATTTTTGAAATGTTCTTGACCTAGACAATTTACAATAAGAATGAAATATCAATATATATGTTATAATATTTAAAAGAAAAATATTTTTTTCACAAATTTTAGTGTATAAAATTCGAAAAAAAATATTTCTAAAAATCTAAATAAATATTTGCATTAATAATTGCAATTTTTAAGTATACTTTTATTTGCAAATATGAAATATTAGGTATGAATTTTAAGAACACTGAATTATTGTATGAAACTTCATTTTTATTAAATTTAACCTAATTAATTATCTAATTAAAATTATTTTTAAAATACAAAATATAAAATTTGTTATTATTGTCATTGATTATAATATAATATTATATATTATAATAAATGTTATTATTTAATTAATTAAGTAATAGGTTTAGTTTACTTTTTTTCCATATAGAATGGAATAGTGCTTCTTAATTAGCTATAACCAACATGAAATTGTTTAGTATAAACATAAGTATTCTATTATGAAGTATTTAAAATTTGAGAGCCATAATGAATTATTGCATTCAGAGTAAGATACTGAACATGCCTTGACTAAGTACCTATTGTAAAACATTTAAGTATTTTATTATTTATAATTTTCAAAACTGATTACCTAACCTTTTGTAAACTTTTAAGCAGTGGTTAATATACTGATGTAAAAGTAAATACGTTTAGACATAATGTTGCAAATTTGCAAAACAAAAATAATGATTAATAAATTACCAACAAACAAATTATAACACAGTAATATACAAATATTTTAAATGTATACATATATACCAATCAATTAGGAATTTTTGTTCGAAAATCTCAATTAAAAATTAAAAAGAAATGGTAAAATAATAATAATTTACAACATTGAGTATGTGGTCACACTTATTGCTAAATGGCAATATCACCATCACGTTTCTCCGGGATAAGTATACTAATAATGTTAACTTTAAAGAGTGTCCGGGGTGTGGTATATAATCATAATGTTATACAGTTATCACAAACCATATCTTTATAAATTTGTTAACTTGGTACCGCTCCTATATGGTAGCTGTATATTATATTATGAAATTATAACATTAGTAAATGAAAAAATGAATAAAAACTACGTATTTCCATCCTAATTTTTGCATTTAGAAATGAAAGTACAAAAAAAAAATTCCAATCTATAACAACAATACAGTGGTCTTTTTAATTTAATAGACTCAATAATGAAAGTAAGTACTTAGTATATTTGAGTAAATTAAGGACATTATATATTAATAATAATTGGTTTTTAATTTTGATATAAATTGGCATACAATTAAGACAGACTGGTTTAAGAAATGATATTTACAATAATTCAGGCCTACTTTCTTTTTTTTTCTTTTTTCGCCAATTTACTGATACACAGAAAAATAAAATTATTACTGTATAATAAATACATTACAATGAAATTAAATTTACTTATTATTTTATATTAAATGTATATTAAATTTAAATAATTACTGATATACCTAATACAATTAAGATATTTCTGATCTTTAATTCACAGTAAAAATATTAAATGCTAATATTAAAATATTAACATATTTGAATCACATCAACTATCAAGTTATATAATACAAACTTATGACTAATATAATCACTATATTTTATACTTTCTTTGAAATGAAAACCATATCAAACTTTTTCACAATATTGTAGGGAATACTAATAATAATAAATCAATCAATAAATATATTCTACTGCAAATTATTCTTAACATTTTATTTCACTTAAAAATGTATTACCAACTCATTTTCTACATAATATTTATGGTAATAAATAATGAATTATAAATTAAAAAATAAAGCCAGCTACAACAATTGGTTATAGTTTTTCCAGAATTCAGATAGACAATATGTTGATGCATTATAGATTAGCATTAAAATTGGACAAATATATAAAAACAAAATTATTATTATTTCTTTTTTTTAATAATTATTTATCAGATTATATGCAATTCATTGTAATGTGTGTGTGAACACACATCTAGGTTGAGGTAATTTAAAAAAAAAAATCTGTTTTTTATATTTTATCATTCAAATTTTATTCATTATGTATTTACCATATTTAACATATTTTTGTAACTCCACTCTAATTTACTATTAATACTATTTAAGTAACAATAATTTAACATATTTAAAAGGGCATGAAAAATCAGAAAATAAACCAGAGAAATAATATTCTATGATAATGATTTATACATTGGTATCAATAATAAGGTAACACAACACGGTTAGCTGTGAACCATTCCTCACGCAATATGATACAAAACGACATGATACTACAAGTTGTGAACTCACCTTTAGTCAATAAAATAATGCATTTGTTAACAATTGATACATCAAAGATAATGTATAATTACTAATTAGCCTATAGCCTATAAATAAATTTATTATAAAATATTAAAATAAATATTATAGAAATATGGAAATCATTAATGTATCAGAATAGAACTACATAAAAAAAACAAATAATAATAATAATTGAGAAACAAAACATATTTTCTCACAAACAAAAATATTATATAATTTTCACAAAGGGTTTTATAATTCATTACAATACCAAGTCAATTTCAAAAACATCAATTTTTTTTATCCATATTTCTTTAAATCATAAACCTAATCATGTTGTAATAACTAATATTTTTATAATGCCACCGTTTATTTTTTATCAGAGATATATGATCACAATTTGTGAGTTTACTAAACAGGAAATGAAATTCATATAACTTTGATTCAGGGATGAATATCAACTCTTGTTCTACTATGGAAAATTGTCCGCTATACTAAATTTTAGAACATCCGTTGAGTTTTAGCTATAACCAATAATATTATCCTTTAAACACCGTTATGAAGTAAGGTTCAGGGCACTGATCCAAAATAAAATATTCATTTTTATTTACTTTATTTTTCTTCTAAAATATAATATACATTATGTAGTTTATATTTGACTGTAATAGCATTGATATTATTATAATAGTAATTACTAATTAATATAGATTACCAATATAAAAATTTTTTTTATCTAATCTTAAGTCCAGATTTACACAGATTTTAAAAAAATTATAAAATGAAACTTTGGTTAGATGAATAATATAAAGAAACATATTACTAAAGAATTTGCATTTTTTGCAACTGGATGAGGATAGTATGACTTATGTTATTATTACATATATATTTTATGAACGATGATAATACTTGATTATTGACTTAAAAAAATAATTCTAATTTTGATTTACTATAGTATTTCCAAGTTGTTTTTCAAATGTAATGTTTAAAAAAAGTGTGTAAACATATTTTTTTAATATAATTTAATTTGTACCTAAAATAACAAATTATATTGAATTTAAAATCAATTATAACCAAAATACATGTTGTAAAACAATAGTACTTCGATTAAACTTACGTTTTATGGTATATGCAAAGACAAGGAAGCCTGGCTATGGTATCACCTTGTATCAATTCTTCCAGACATATGACACATTCACCTTTATCATCTTTTAATACGTCTTCTACAAAATAACATAATAATAATATTAAAAAACCATTTATAAACAGTTATAATATATATGGACATACAAAGAGTAGTAACAATTGTTATATTAGTATTTGGAATTTAAAAGAAATGATGATAAATTCATAGATAAACATTAGGTACATAGTGATTTCTCGGTACAGCAGTTAAAACTGTTTTACAGCATCCGAGGGCAGCTGATCAGTAGCTATGGCGTGCTAATCAACGTTTTGATCATAGATATATATTTTAATCATTGATATTATAGTTTTAGGTTATTATAATATGCATAAGAGACAACATTTAAAATTAGATTAAAATTATAATTTATATTACCTATTATATTATCCTTTTTTATAGTTTTATTAAGAAATTACATGTTCTTATTTAATAATACCACCTGTAAGTTTATAATATTAATTTAAGCCATAAAAGCTAATTACAAATTAATCAACATTTTTAATATTTATAGTTGAATATTCAAACAAAAGTATTGCTTCCAATGCTCTATTCTAAGAGTAGTCTTTTTGACATCTTAGGAACGAAAGCTAAAGTATAATGTCATCATTACCATCTTTCAAAAAAATGTCATCGACATCATAGTCATTATTTGAATTGACGGACTATGAATTAAGACATGGTTGTGCACTACTGCATACTGTCGAACATTTCAATCCTACAAATTGAATAATATACTTATTATGGATTTTTAGATTTTCCTCTCATAGTTTTTTGTGTTTTTAGAACTTTCATTATAACCATCAACAAAAATTTACTACAGTTGAGCCATAATATTTCTTCGCAGAAGATAAATATAAATTACAAACAAATAAAAATGTTTGATTTTGTTGCCAAGTGATACGATGTAAAAGATAGCCTTCGTCTATAACATAAAATGTATTAACAAACGTAACATCTTTATTGGGTTAATGAATATCGTAAATGGAAGAATTTTAGTTTCGCGTATTCCAGATTTATCAAACAGCTAACTCGACTTTAAATATGATTTGAATTTTTCATCAGATTTTTTTTAATACTGATATTCTTTAGAATAATAAAATCTATTTGTATTGCTAAATTTTTCATTTTGACAGAGGAAAAAACTGCAAATAAAGGCAGTACTCTATCACTGCGTTTTGATTTTATATTACGAGGTTATAATTGATGGTGTTGCCGTCTATAATTATTTATTTACGCGGTTATAGTTTTAAACAAGTTGGAAATTTTGAATTCAACTATTCAAACATTTTTTTTTTTCAATGTACAATAATTATTAACTATTATATAATAGTTATCTAGCTAAGTACGCTTATATAACTTTATTTTTATCTAGATTCACATAAAGATAAATGAGTTGACATCACGATTGTAAACAATCGTAACAATCGTGGTTGACATTTATCTAGATAAGATAAAAGTTAAAAAATGTTTATCTAGATAAGTTATTTCCCAATACTGCCTACTAGCCTATAAGTCCCGTGGACAATGACATAGTATATGATTTTGGAAATAGCAGCTATGATAAAATCCAGTCATATAAACGATTAGTATCTATCTTTGTTAAGTATTCGACATTTTTGCATATCTATGTGTTCTGCAGAAGTTGTTGAATAAACGCTTGGAAACTTATCAATACTTTCGCAAACATTATACACAGCTGCTGCGGTACATCGAATCTATTTATGTAATACACTACGGTTATTCCTCTACCATGTGTTAACCCCCCCCCCTAATCTTCAAACATAGCATGTGTGCTTGTTCAATATGGTCAATGGTCATATCTGACCAAAATTTGTCAGTCTAATGGTAAAAAATTCCTCATTCAAAAATTGTTGGCATACATTTTTTGACAAAAATAAAATTATATTATATATTATATATAATAAATAAAAGATATATAAATTCGGTAAATGTTATTATAGTTGTATAATATGTACAGTTGTGGATCTTACGGTTGTTTAGTCGGCAAATGCCAATGGGGCCACTAGCTAATTTTTGTTCTGTGGCGCCCCCCACCCTCTAATACAGTACCTATATCAAAATTTTATTTAATGTCACAGAAATTTACAATCGCGAGAGAAGCGATCGATTTTTTACAGAATAGTTCGTAGCAGAGCGGATTAAGGGGAGAGGGCAATGGGGGTAATGGCTCACCATTTTAGAAAATAGATGATAATTTTTCAAGGCCTTTTTTTTTTACTTCTCATGTTTAGCCTGGGGCCTCTACCGTTACGAAAGACCTTTTAAGGGTTAGGTTAGGTTAGTTTTAATTTAGGTATACCTACGTCATACAGAACCAAATTAAACCTATGGGTTGGGTCCTCCCTCTGAATTTGCCGACCAGAATTTAACTCTTAGATCCGCCACTGTATATTATGTATATATGTATAATATAGTGTATTATAAATCTACTAGACAGGTAATTACGATAAAAACGTCGTAGCTTCCATTAGATGCCCGTAAAACACTTTCAACCGCCACTGCGTCGAGAAATCCATACATAGCGCGTGGTAGTCAATGACACGTTTTCGTCACGAGTATACATTTACCCCTTGCATTTTCCTAATTATTTCAGAAAATATTGATTTTTGGAGAAACTTTAATAGAACAGTTTTTATACAAAATTAAGTGATACAAAACAGTATAAATGTACGTACATTTTCCGTTATGTGTTAGTAGTTTGTTTAGATAAAAGCAGAAAACTCATTTTTCTCTAATTGAGGAGAATAAAGCAGAGCGAACGTACACTTGAGCGGTCAAGAGTTTTAGCATATTAATAAACACTCCAAAACGAATATTTGTGCCAAATTTCGAAACCATGTGAATTTTTTCTATAATGGAACCAATTTTGGTATTTATTTCTTGGACTAAAATTATATAAAGAAATCTAAAATTGTATTATTGTACAATTTTAAAAGTTCACCAAGTTCAATCATTATCAAAAAAATTACCCCACGACTTTTTTAATATAATAATAGTATACAATGTTTATATTATATTTTTAAGGTTAATAAAATACAATTTTAAAATTTGATAAAGAAAACAACAAATACTCAACATTTGCCAAATTCTATATTAATCCAAAACTAATCAACATTTTTTGAAAATTAATTCTTTATGATTACATTATACTAAAATAAATAACAGTGAAAATTTCAAATAATAAAATTAATTTTAAAATAAACAGTTTTACATCCTCCTCTTCCCTAAACTAACATACTCAGGTTTGCACCTTCACATATTAGGGGTCAAAGATGATTTTTGGTAGCTACGACAAACATAGCTACCAAATTATTGAACGAGTTTGGTAATTATGGCCGGCATGCGCCAGAGACCAGATGCCACCAGCAAGAAAAATCTCGTTGGTTACCTCATTTGTTACCTGGGAGTCGAACTGGGGAACTCGTGCGCCGAAATACGCATTTCAATCACTCGACCACAACCAACCCCAAAATTATTAAATTTAAATCATTAAATTAATAATTATAATTAAATTACAAAACCAAACTTCATAAAAATTGGTATCACTAAAATTCCTGAGATTTGTATGTATGACCATGTACTAATGTACTATCTCTGTTAAATTTCCAATCAAAAAAATAGAAGTGTGTTAAGCTTTCGTAGCATTTTTACTTATGTTGGGTATATTTATATATTTTTTGAAAAAACAATCTTGAAAGCAAAGGTAAATCATTACGTTTGAAAAACAATTCAGAACAAATTTCAGTATAATATTATTTTTCTATATAAAACAATTTTTAGTCATTTTCCTTTACCCGAATGAAAAGTATTGGAAAAATCAAAAAATGACTTCTCTAAATTACCAACTATAAAGGTAAGGTTTCCAAAGTGTGACCAATCGTTAACAGCCGACTAGTATCCTAGGTGCGACCAATCGTTAACAGCCAACTAGTATCCTAGTATCTACTAGTATCGGTCGTTAAGACTGACCGTTGTGATGCTTCTAAAAGGCAAAACCCTCACATTCTAACATTCTATACCATGCAGTGATGGCGTAAGTTTTTTTTTTCTGGTGTTTCGAGTATAATTTTAACTACTAATAATGTTATTTGACTCCTACTATATATAATAATCATACTTATAATCCAACTTCGCCATGATGGTAGAAGGCAACTAGTCACACTACAATGTTCTCGGACCAGTGTAGTTCCTGGTCGTGGCATCAAATATTGGTTGAGCATAGAAAACCAGTATATAAAAACTACATGTAAGCAACGGGACAGTGACCGCTGCGGAGTATCGGAGTACCTTAACAAATTTTCTATCAGAAAGCTCTTTGCCCGAAAAACCCTACTCGACTCTTTCTATCAGGAAAAAAATGTATACATACATAAATTACATTGTAAAACCAATACACTTGCTATGTTTAGAATCATAAATTAACATATAAGTTCATATTTCAAAGGTTATCGAATATTTTAGCAATTACACAAAATTTGGGCATATTTGACTTGGTTTTAAAAGAATATTAGGACAATATTTTAAGGTTTTATTAATATATATTAGCATCATATTTTAAACTTTTATAAACTTAAAAATCCACTCCCAAGTTAAACACATACTGACTACTATATTGGCATATGTTTAATAATACTATAACAATAATATAAAATTTAAATTGACAATATAAACCAATAAATAAATAACTTACCATTGTAAATCAGTCTAGGTTTGGTCAAGCACATAACAAGATGTACTTCTACCTCGTCTGGCAAAACAAACTTTGAACATACTGGACACTTAATTCCTAAAAAAAAAAAATTATATTATATTAGGTACATATGTATTTAGATACATGTAAAAAATATATAAATATAAAATAAATAAATGTAAAATGAATGCTTATTGAAATATAATTTGCAATATCTTGAAATCTAATACCCAGACTAATAGACCTATACATTGAAATTGTAAAGATTTTATACATATGAACAATAGTTTATTTAAAATATGTATATTATCAGTGTTCAAAATGTTCAATTTAAAATTGAATTTGTTTACGTTCAATACATAAAAAAATGAACTCATTCACATTTACATTCAAATGTATTTAAAAAGAATGCATTCACACTCACGTTTTTTAAAAAAATGAATGCGTTCATTTGGATATTCATTTTAATTAATCAATTATTAACAAATATACATTTTTCTTATATGAAATATAAGATAAAAATAATATATTTCTTTTAGTAGATATATATATACCTACTAAAAAATTACTAATTCACCAATTCATAGAAATTATCGTTTTCATTTAATAGCGGACCCAAAAAAATTGGACTTTTAAGTATTATATTTAAATCTAATAAGATTTATACTAAAATTTTAATATATTTTAATTTAATTTAAACAGCCTGAAAATTGTTCAAATTCCTTGAAAATTTAACGTCATTCATGTCCACGTTTTACTTGACAGAAACAAATGGCATTCATGTCGTTCACAACATAATAAATATGAACGTCATTCTTTCTACACACTTTATATTATGATAACTGAGTGGATACTTACACATACATTATTATATAAATACAAGTATAAATATTATAGGTAGTATAATATCAATGATTATATATTACTATAATGAATTATAATATGTAATCAGAGGCGGACTTGAGAAGGGACATAGAAGGACGGAGCTACTCTTAATTTTTTTCATGTTTATAACAGTGTATCCTTTTATTTATTTGTCAAAGAAGGCAATGTCCATTTTGATTTTAATTTAACTTAGTATAAAATATTGAATACCTAGTTGATCTTATTAAATCATAGGTATCATAGGTAATAAATAATCGTTATTATCCATGAATGCCTAATAGGATTTGGTGAAATCTTGGCAAAATCAATGCGACACTGATAAATTTCTGTTATTTATTTACTTTTAATTTTATTAGTGAAATGGCAATTTGCATTCTACTTCTACCACTGATCAGTATATTTTGGATTTTTTGTTATCGTATAGTCATTTTTATTTACATTTAATTTAGGTAAAAGAAGTTTAATGTGAGTATAAACTTTTTGATAGGAAATTTTTTGTAGTTGGTACTTTAAAGAAGTCAATTTTCGATTTTCCCAATAGGTACTAGTCTTACTAAGTGAACAAGAAATCTATACCAAAAATTGCTTTAAATCAGAATGTAATAATATCAAGACTTGAAATGTACACATTATTTACCAACAGCACTGATAAATCAACATTTTGACATGTAATTTAGTTTACAATTTTCAAAATTTTTTGACCACTTATTAGTAATCTATAAAAAAAATTGTTGAAAAATTATATAAAACTGCATTTTGGTTTACATCTTCATATAGCTTCCTCGATAATTTATTTAAAAGGAAAATATTTAATTCTTTTTTTGTTTTTTCGAAAATATGTAATCCAACGTTGATGTAAAAAAAAAAAAAAAAAATGTAGTTTTATTTATATTTTATTTCTGTTATATAATAATCCGAAAATGATTTGAAAAATTTCCCCGGGTTGAGTAACATTGTTGAGACAAAGTCCACCATAGCTTACTTTTTCTATAATGTCCCGAAATGTTGACTTTTAAACTAAAACCAGAGTCTGTTCTTATTTTTTTTTTTCCAATTCAACCACTGTATGTAATATAATATATAATAATAATTTATAATATTGATAATAATTATTTGTATAATTGGGATGTTTAAACTTTAAAATATAGGTGTCACTGAGTATTTTCGTATGAAAATAAACATTCATGTAAAAGTGTAAATCACAATCTATATATATATATTTATATATTGTACATATTTAATTAATAATAAAATATAGGTTTACTTATATTTAGTGCTTGAATTGGAAAACAATTAGTAGGTACACCATACACAAAAGTCTAATAAAAATTTGTGATTCCCAGAAAATCTTATCAACTCTTATATACCCAATATCTCAAAACTTTTGGTTCACACTAAAGATAACAACATAGTTGTTGAAATATATACACCCAGTTAAAAGTATAATATTATTTTAGTAATTTTAAAAAAGAAGGGATACTCTATTCACTCACACACTTCACACAATTCAACCATTGCCTACATTAAAATTGTATATCAATATTATGAATAATATACAAGATATAACCACAGAATAGAATTCTGTGAGATAAATAATTACTAACTTCTTGATTACTGCATTATAGGTATCATTTATATATACCTAATACCTATATTATAGATATTTTTTATTATTTAAAATTAAAATATTTAAAGTTTTTAGTTTAATGTAGGTCTAAAAGTAAATACCATAATACTATTTTAGGTATATAATAAAATAAAGAACAAGTTTTACAATATAAGAAACAATATATAATTTAATAATAAAACATATTTTTGTATTTTAAAGCACTTCTGTTTAGATATAGTACGAGTTTGAAATAAAATAAAGTATTATAATTTATAAGTAGGTAGGTACCCAATATGTATATATGTATCTCTGTGGTTTTCGAGCCTACATAATACTTTTTTTTTTGTAATTATATTTTTATCCATTTATAAATGCGTTTTATTTTTAAGAGCATTTAAATCTGGACTCTAATCATAAGCTACAACTAAAAAAAAAAATATTAATATTTTATGAAAAGTTAATAGATTATACTTGGTAAATAAGTTTCTTTTGTACTCAATAATCATAGTACAACGTAGTAGATAATAATTAATGACCATACGTCATAATCAATTCTCATGCATCAAAAATTAATACTAATGAAGTATTACAGAAAAAATAACCCTTTGGTATTTATTTTTATGTATCTACTTACCTATTATTTAAATAGATTAATCTTATAGCAATTAAATTTTTTTTTACTTTTTACTATTGCATAAAATAAACCCTAAACGCATAATAGCAATTAACATTTAAAATGCACAAGTATTGATATACCTAGTGAAATAATTTAGAATATACTATAAATTATTTAAGTTAGTTTTATTAATCTTAATGTAGGTTCCTACCATAATTTGTATATAAGTACCTATTACCTATTATAAACATTTTGTTTAAAATATTATTACCTTATTTTGTTTAAAATGTGAGATAAGAATACCTGAATAAATAAATACTTCATAATAGTAATACTCAAGGTTTTCTTAAATATTATTGATTGACTTATTCTGGCAATAATGATGTTATATAATTTCTATTGTCTTATTTATTTATACCTATAATAAAATAACTGAATTATTTTTATAAATATTTAAGGTTTCTGATTATGCACAGTGGCATATTTAGGAAGAGTTCAAAAATAAACATACACAAAAAATTTCAATTCACAATTTTGAGATTTAACTAAATTAATGTTACTATTATTCTCAATAATGACTCTCAACATAGTCTTATTCATAAATATTTTAAATTATTGTGAATGTACTAAGTTATACATAATGAAGTTGAACAAAAATAAATATATATATTTATAAATTATATTATACATATATTATATGGATGTATAAAAATTCTAGATTCTAAATTTGCCACTGTTCTTATATAGGTACCTATTAAATGATTAAAAACTTTTTTGCAAAATATTTAATTAGGTAGGTACCTATATATTATTTTAAAATTTAAAACCAACTTTGAAAATATATAATTAAACTATGACCAATAACTATCTGCAAGTTGGTACCTATACTGTATTGTATAGTATAGTGCATAATATACATTATGTACATAAAGTAATATCTAGTAATAAGTTGTACTAAGGGTTGTACATGACTAAAATCATTGGTAATATGTTTTAATAGGTATAAAAAGTAATACTCATGTATTTATAATCAATGCTAAAACTAATTGTTTGATTGTTGTGAATATTACTTATTAAAATGCAAATAAATATTTTAAATATATATACCTAGATGGTTAAAATGATATAGGTACCTAACTGTGAAATAAATAAACAATATTATGACTCATTAACATACTTGTTAGTTGTTCTTGTAGTCAACATTTACCACATAGGTAAATGTATTTTCTTACCGTTAGAACTTGCATTAGAATTTAAAATGAAGTTAATTAAATTTTGCACAAATATGATGTTAAAATTATAAAATTTTAATTAATTTTAATGGTTAAATTTTTTTTTTATGTGTATTTGATTAGTGACTTGGTACTAATTGACAAATATAGTAAAAAATTAAATAACGTTTCTCCCATTATATTATTTTTCTTAAAATGTAATAATTATTATAGGAGCAATATTTTTTAATTTAGAATTCTAAAACATGTTAGGTACATAATATAAAAACAATAATAATAGGTACCTACCTAAAAATTATAATTAAAAAAATATATTAAATCAGTGAATATTTAATAATCAAACATTATTAGATGAATTTAATCCTTGAATTACTTCAATAGACATTCAAATATTTTTAGAATAATGTATCTATTAGCTATCTCTGAAATTATATCAAAGTAGGTAGGTACCTATATTTTAACTAATAATTTACCATAAGCTATGATTTAAAACCATCCAAAATACAAGTTAAATTAAAATCTACCTACTTATAAATCAAAAATTAAAATTATATAGGTACTAATAACTAATAAATAATAGGTTCTACATACCTATTATTTATAGGTACCAATATGTGAACACAATTTATTAATTTATTTAGGTAGGTAAATATTGATCTTTAATATTATTTTTGTCTATAAAATAAAATAAATAAATATTAATAAAAAGCATGTCAGTGTTACATTTTAATTTTATTTATTAGGTAGGTTTATCTGAATCAATTTTATATCAACTACCTATAGCGAAACTGTTCTGTAAATTTCTCAATTTTTAACTAGGTAGGTACCTATATCTAGATATAGTCTGAACCTTGTCTAAATTGAAAAAATATAACTACCTACCTAAGTTTACTTTAGTTTACCTATTTAAAATTATTGTTGAAAACAAAATTGAACATCTTATCGATATGCCAGATGCCTACATTTTTATTTAGGTACATTTAAATTTTGAAAACGGTTGTAAATTAGATAGGTATAACTTATAAGCAGTAAAAACCTATAAAATACTTGGTACTAAATAGTAGGTTGGTACCTAGTACTTTAAAAAGTTAATTTCTTTAAAAATTATAATAGATGCCTACCTATATGAATAATAGTTGGTTTAATTTAACTATATCTACCTATCTATAAAATTAAAATTGGTAAAATTACTTTTACCACAGTCATATGTATCACATAATATTTATAAGGTATATTTATTATATTTAGAGTCTGTTTATCTACCTGCCAACTGAGAAATGAGCGATAGGTACTATTTCTCATAGTTTAGCGTGTATTAATCATGTTGTTGAAGTCGAAAAGAATAATACTGGGGTGTAGAATTACACAAAAATAAAACACACATTACCATTGAATGACCAAAAATGTGCAGGTAATGAGTGTGCCGAATATACGCGTCCGAGACTGATGTTGGCAGTGACCGTAGGACTTTCTATGCTCTGGTCCTCGTTCGAGCTGCCGTCCGCCTCCAAGACATCCGTGATGTCGAATCGTGTACTCGTCGAGTTACTGTTATTGTCATGGCCACCGTCGGGCACACTGGACAACGATCTGGCGCGCTGTCTGTCGTTGGCCACGGCGCTGGGCAGAGAGCGTAGGATGCTGAACCCGGGGTTGCCGGCCGTCTGCAAGGAATCCGAACCGTTGCCGCCGGGGGCGAACGACCGGTCGCTGTGGCCAGTGCCACTGTCGTCGCCGTTGGCCGTGCTGGCCTTTGCTCCCATTTTGCATGCAGCAAAGCAAAACACGAGACAGCCTACGAAAACGGCTGTGAACGGACGACGAGATCACGAGATCTTAGCAGCGTTTGTGTGCACGCGCGCACCGTTGTACTATGAGCGATTCGTATACTCTTGTACGTCCACCATCACACTCGACGACATCGATCAGTGGAAACCAACCCGCGGACGTGACGACAGAATAGTAGTTGTCGTCCAGTTGTAGACACTAGCACGCGAAACAAAAAAAAAAAAAAAAAATGATGCACACTCGTCCGTACGAAGTAGTAAGAGAAAAAAAATCGTTTAAAAACCGACTAATAATAACAATACGATAAGCAACAACGAGACGACGATTATGCTTCGATATAGAAAATCATTATAAATTCTTGTAATTTTCAATTCTTTTTTTGTTCCGACTATTGTATCGACACCGTCTTTATGTCGTCGCGCAGTTACGAATATTGGTATTTGGTATTCTGATAATAATGATAACATGGTCAACTGGTTAAAAAAAAAAAAAAAAAAAAAAATCCTGATGTAATGTATAACATGGCGACGAGAGAAGGGATTTCCCCGATCAGCTGTTCACAGACGTAATAACCATAATAATAATACGGGTATGTACTATGTAGCACTGTAGCAGCTATGATATTAACACATTATTATTTAACATGTCGCCACTCGTGGCCGCACGTCGTCGTTCGGTCTTCGCCGTTCGGCCGTCAACGTTTTTTTCATTCGATTTGCGGCCTGGACCGTATTCACGTCTTTGCGAATTAAATCGTACGTTCATAATTCGTGACCCGGTGACCGTGTGTTACCCAGTAATCGCCCCCTCCCCCATCACTATCGCGGGGATCTAATTATGCAATGTCCATCGGTATTTGCAACACAATTATGCTAAACATTACGCGAATATCGCGACGGTAATCGGTAGACATTTTGTCTTGTCCATACGGCTTACAGGTACCTATACAGAAAAAAGACCAACATAAAATAAAACCAATTCGAAAAATTCTATTTTTGTTAAAATGTTTTATTGGGTCTAGTCTCTGGTGCAAGCCGGTCATAAGTACAAACCTGTCCAATAATTTGGTGAAACTGTTAATTTATGTTTTATTGAATTATGAAATAACTTTTATTAATTAGTATTGGAATTAATTAATGTTATTTTGGTATACCAAAGAATACTGTTAACCTATAATTTATTTTAAACAATTTTATTTACATTTACATTTCCGACGTGCAATTTATTATTTTGTTATTATGTTCATATTATACCTATTTTTTTTATACATTTACATTATCTAGTTTAAATGGTTTAAACGTACAATTTATATGTGTTATAATTGTTATTATTTTGTATTATTATCTATGATTTTTTTTCTGATAAGTGATAACATGTTACCAAGATTATTATAGTATTTTCCATCTACCTATTTCATTAATTAAATGTTAAAATTTCATTTGATTAAAAACAATGACGAGCATACAAAACATAAATTTAAACTTTATTTTTTTTGCCGTTAGTTTTTCTTCCGTTGGTTTTTTGTGTTTATTATTTTTCCGTGTTTGTTTTTCCTTGGTTTTTACCAATATATTGTATTACCTATTATTAGAGCAGAGGACTTGTAGCATTTGCATACTTGTTTTACATGATCAAGAAAATAGCAGAGTAAGAAACAAATTCGTTTTATGCTGAGACAATGCTAGATTTGTAATTTCATTTTCCATATAAATGCATATTTTGAACGTTTTTTTGTTTTTAGGGCGTGTTTCCGCCATTTTATATCTTTTAAAGATACATCTAATTTAATTAATAACTTGATCATATAATATGGTGTTGTTGACTGTTCGACGACACGTTTTTCCTAAATATTTTGTATTTTATTTTTTAGAATATTATAAGGAATTTCTGCAAGCTTATAATTCAAACAAAGTAAAAAAAAAACATTTTTAATATGACTAATATAATTCATCATTTAAATATAATACAAATATAAATAAAAATACTCTTGTTTTTAATTTTATAATATATATTTTTAATACATATTTCGGGTTTTTAAGTATGCTTGATCTGTTATTTTATTTTGCATATAAATGCATATTTTAGATACTCAAGTACATATCTGTTAACTTTTAAGGTAGATACAATATACAAGTACTCTGTTCTACTTATTATTTATCACGAGTTTTAACCGCAGCCCGCAGGACACGAGAATAAGTGAATTATAAATATAAAATAAATATTAATTACACCTGTGTAATTTATATATTATATAATTACCTATATCTAAACAATGATAATATTTACTAAATATGATGGACTATATTATTATTTCCTATTCCGCAAACTATGGTCAAAAATTCTAAACCATTGGTCTATTTTTTAAATCTATGTAAAATATGTATTACGCACTCAATTTTAGACAAAATGTATAGGTACCTATATATATAAGTATATCACCTAATTTTTTACTAGTAAAAATCCAAAAAAAAGTAAATTTTAAAATTTACTCTCTTTTATCTTACTATCCTTTATGATAAATACCCTCCCTTGAGTGCATTGGTCAATGTATAATGGCTATATATTTATGTTTCTTTATGTGTTGTTATATTTGAAACATTTCGTTTAAAACGTCTGAAAAAAAACATTTTGATTTAAAACGTTTAAAACTTCTGTTTTAAACATCAATAAAAAAACATTCGTTTAAAACAGCGTTTTAAGTTATTTTTAAATTTTAAAATCTAAATTATACAACATTTTCAAATCCAATGTAGATAAAATATTAAATAATTGCAGATTTTATGTTTTATTTTAGGAGTAGGAGGTACCCACACAGCACAAAATATTTAATACTTAATGGTATTATTATTTAGTATTTTTAATTACCAGCTTAGGGTATTAGGGTATTATACGGGAACGTCCCGTAATTCACGACAGTGTCCCCGTAACATATGAAAAATCGTAAAAATGTCCCGTAAAAGTATAATACCAACATCATTATTTTATAAAATAATTTTTGTTTTTTCTCAAATGAATTGTGTAGGTATGGACTGATGAAAAAAATCGTCTAGACATACCGACAGTTAAAGCTATGCTTACTAGTACTTTAAGTTATGCTCACTGTAAAAATGTTTTTCAAAGAAAATTATGCTGAGTTTCATGCATTTTTATCTACTAATGAAAATTTATTGAAACAAATTCATTTATCTGAAAAAATCTCAACCTCAACTACATCGACATCAATTTTGCCAATCTAATTTAGTCGACTTTGAAATTGTTATAGAATTTATATTATCATTTTAATAAAAGTACCTGTATATTGTTTTTTCTTTTACTATTATTTTCATGACTTTTTATATAATAATGTTGAAACTTTAAAGACTAAAGTATAAATATAGGTACTTATACTGTTTAGTTTTAAAAATATGTTTGACTTGTATTCCTAATTAATAAGCATTTTGTTATTTACCTATTACTATAAAAAGTATTACTTAAATGAAAAGAGAATTCCTTAACTATATCTCAATACTTTGTTTAAAATTACCTTACTTATTTTTTATTTAAATAATTATTTTTCTTAAATTGTTAAATGCTTTTATCCACAATAAGCTAAGTCCAAAAACATTTTCAATTAAATTGATTAGGAATTGATTTTTTTATATAGTTTCTTAAAAATTATTTTTTGAAAAAATAAACTATACAACTTATCAGGCTATAAAATATTAGGACGGTAGGTACCCGACGTTTTAACCCCCCCCTCCTTATTCAATGGTTTATAGTTTTGTCCCGTATTTTTTATTTTGAAATCTGGTATGCCTATATTATTTTATGATTCTATCTTGGAAATTTTGTGGCAAGTCAGTGGCGTAGCCAGAATTTTTATTTGGTGGTTAGGAGGCTAAATATTTTTCAAGAAAAAAAGCGGTCGTTCCAAATGAATTTCCACTGAAATGCCACTGTGGCTGCAAGACGTATTTACGGTATCGTGAAGATTTAAACTACGGACTAAGAGATATTTTTCTATTATTATCGATATCAACCATAATTTATTGTTCTATTGATTATAAATATAAATTTATAAGCTACTACCATTAATTACAATAATAATAGTAATATATAATCAATGCTACTACTTATAAAACATTATCATAAGAATATGATATTATTATTTATCACAGAACAATATTATTATACACGGAAACATTGAGTTTTCATATGATTATTAAATTATATTAAATATAAAATAATGTTATAACATATTCGTACTTTGAATTTAGATTACAATAAACGTGGATTCGAGGGGAGGGGGCGTGAAGGCCACGTGCGCCCTCTCCAAATTCCAAAAAATATATAGGTACTTATATAATATGTTATACAGACATAATTTTATACAAATAAGTATACCTATAGGTACCCATAAGATTACTCAAGGGTATGAGCCCCCTTCTCCATAAAAATCTATGGATCCGACCCTGAATTACAAATGTTATATAAGCGATATATTTTTTCATAATAATCGTGGTAATAAGTAATAAGCAAATCAAACAATAAATACTTCAACAATACTTTCTTACCAAAACAAAATATAAGTAGGTATCTATAATGTTTAAATTATATAAATATTATATATAGGGTTAAAGCGCATTTTAAATTTTAATGTTGAATATATAATATATATAGGTAAGTACTAGCTGCATTAATAATGTACTATATAAAGGTACCTTTATAATTTTAATTTTATTGCTCATTAATAAAGTTCGACATTTACAAAAATATTTTATAGACTATAATTTTAATTTAAACTTTTTTTCCATACACATTTTTTAATTCGGGCTATTTTCCGCTAGATTTATACTTTTTTTCTTTTCGTGGAATTTTTTTCGTTTTGGCTTATGTTTCTGTTTCAATGATTTATCAATTTTTGATTACCAGAATTTCCAATAAAAAAAAATCGTATTTTTAAATAACGTTTAAACCTATTTTTTTACAACCCTCCCCATTATAGGCTATATCTATGGATAAAAGTTTTTTTTTAACCTGATTACTCTATTATTTATATTTTTATCCACTAGAACAGTGGTAGCCAAACTATGGCCTGCTGGCTACATCCGACCCGCCATCAAATATCATTCGGCCATAAGAAATTTTCTAGATTATATAATGTGTTTCTTCATTTCCTCGGACGGTATAGTGTATTATTATTATTATTATTATTTTAAACTTAAAAGCAAAAGTATAATTTTGAAAAACGATTCTGAGCAAAATTCGGTATAATATTAATAAAAATAAATTGGCATCCATGATATTTTTCCATAATAAAAATTTTCCTCTATAAAAAATAGATTTCCCTTACGCGTAAGAAAACTATTGGTAAAATAAAAAAATTACCTACGTAACAAGCACGGTTATCCACTAAGGTTGGCGCTCGCACTATGTTGTACTGTAGAATTTCGCGGTCACGAGCGGTGTTAATCTGAACTACAGCGCTAGTAGTCACTGGCCATAATTTTATGTTATATTGTTATGAAACACGTTCTATATTATTAGAGTTTTTCTTACATATTATCAAAATTATCGATTTTACGAAATAAATAGAAATTAATACATTTTTAGATCAGATATTTTTACATCCAGCAGCATAAAATAAGTTTAAAAACTAGATTCTGACTGAAACAATTAGCTTACTTATTGCTTTTTTATTTTAAAAAACACTTTTTAGTCATTGATAAAATTGATTAAAAAGTTTCATACAATAAATCAATGAATATTTTAATTATGTGTATACATAATATTTAAGATTGAATTATGACGATTAAAAATAAACAATATAAATTAAATTAATGAATAAACAATGTTTTTAAATTAAAAATAAATATAATTAGGGAAACGCATTTATGATGATCATTTAGATGATGACTAATCTAATTAACTGCATAGTCAGGAGTGCACCCATACATTTTTATTTGGAGAGCATAGACGTAAATGGGTGGAGCTTAAGGAGGCTTAGCCCCCCAATTTTTTTTTGAACATTTTATATGGCAATATAACATTTTGAAAATTATACTTTTCTATACACTTCTTATTACATTTTTTAATTTATTAACATAAACCACTAACATGGTTACTTACATCTGTTTTTGGTATATATTATAATATTAGGTAATTGTTGTCAGGACGACAACACTATCCATAGGTAGCTCATTTAGGTACCTCATTCTACAATCAACATTATATTAATTATGTTCTTTGATTTGGGATCATATCAATATTTTAGGAGATTTGAAATATACAACCTCCAAAAATAGTACCTATTAAGTCTGTCAAAAAATAATATTTTTATATTATTATGTAGGTATTATGTAATTTTTTTATTTTTCAATCACTAAATATACTGAAAACCAAATTGTACATTATTTAATTTAAACAAATCTTTATATAAAAATAATAATTATATGCACTATTATGTAATATTTGAATAAAAGTAATTGCATTTTATTTGTGATAGGTATCTAAAAAATATTAAATTGGTAATTTATAAAACAAAAAAATAAACAAGTGTTTAACAATGTTGAGTAAATAACAATTTAAAATTAATTGTTTCAATTTGTATACTCTTAACATCATATTCTACATATATATAGGACATATATAATAATTAAGTGGTTTCCTCTTCCTAAACCACTGATATTTACACATTTCGTGTAATATTATTATATTTATATGAGGAACTCTTTATTATTAATGTCGTCTTTTGGACAGCTAAAATGATGAACTTTTTCGGAGTTTTTATAATATCCCGACTTGCAAAACACCACACAACATTTAACCATTATCAAAACATATATATAAAAAAAAACGAGAAATAAATACAACAAAATAAAAACAAAAATTTACGACTGTAAACACATTTAAATGATAAACGATAATGCTCGGGCCAATGGTCAGTGACTACTAGCGCTGTAGTTCAAATAGCCACCGCTTGTAGCCGCGCGAGAAGAGTCGTGCGCCAACCTTAGTAGATAACCGTGGTACCAGCCCATGCTGTATATTAAATGGTCGACTTGGTGGGAGAACCGGTTGACGTCATATGACCGAAGCCGACGAAAACACGTCACCACCGTCTACTAATCTCATTTTGAATAGAGTATATTATATCATTGGTATAGATAGATTAGATTCTCTTAGATTTTCAGTCGTCACCACGGCTATAGATACTATAGTTGCCCAACGACCTATATGTGCTGCAGAAAAACGAGTCCCAAAAGGTTCTTATCAAATTGAACATTTTGCTCACTGGTTCTCTAGTAAAGAAATATTAACAATCGATTATTTACCAAAATGCAATGCAAACATATTTAAAAATAATAATTATTATTACGTATAAATATAAATATTACCAAACATTATGGATCAAGAATTTGCAAGGCTGGGTAAGTTAACGATATTTTTTAACTCGTTAAGTTAAGTTAATTGAAAATAATATAAGCTAAGTTAAGTTAAAAGTTACTCGTATATTTTTTATTAACTTTTAAAGTTAAAAGTTAACTTAACTTAGTTAAAAGTTAAAATTTCCTAATTAGGAAAAAAATTCGATATACCTATTATATCGTAAAAAGGTAAAAAAGGATGGTTATTCTTTACGCTCAAAAACACTACTCGGGATTTCTTCTGCGCGAAAAAGTGTATAGGTACATGTAAAAATAAAAATACAACGCCTCATTTTAAAACCCATGCACAAATAAGAAATCAGAAAATAACTTCTAACTGCCAAGATACCTACATTATTGTTTGATTCACACAAATATAGTGTAAAATAAGCAGTACCTACTACTTAAATATAATTTCTATACTGGATGGACATAAATACCAGCCTCCATGTAGTTAAAAAGACCGGGCTCAACCCAATATTCGTGAACGGCCAACGTATCGTGGCGTGTGCGTGAGTGGTACATCGATTCTTAACGATTACGTACATGCTATACTAGGTACCTACTAAAATTTCGTATAGGTACCAAAAAGTAAAATCCCATTCAAAAATTTCCATTGTTCTTCGGGCAAAATTTAACTTAATTTAGATACTTTTGTATAAAGTTAACTTGAAGTTAACACGTTAATTTTAATAAAAAAGTAACTTATTAAGTTAAAAGTTAATCGGAAAAAAAAGTAACGCGTTAAGTAACTTAATTAAAATTAACTTAACTTTTAAACTTAATTTTAACTTTTAACTCGTTATTGCCCAGCCTTGAGAATTTGCATGCCGAGCGCTTAACAGTTATATATTTGCCTCCAATTTGTTATGAGATAATCAATTATAAAGTTTTTCTAATTTTAACTGGACGAACTTTAAACTATTTAATTAAGTTTTATTTAGGTACTTAAATAAATAATTAAGAGGACGCTATACACACGTTTTTGACGTCTAAAAACATGTCTTAGGAGAACAGCTCTCATTTAGGTTACAGTAATCGTACAAAAACCAAACTTAGTAAACATAAAGATGACAACATTACCCGT